>JANAVB010029217.1:8031169-8143785 GCA_029216955.1 Iris pallida | reverse complement strand
TAGAGCGCGAGCCTCGAACGACGGAGATCGAGGATCCAAAGTATTGTCACTTCCACCGCTATGTCCACCACCCCACACAGGAGTGCTTCACATTAAAGCGGTACATCCAGATCCTCAGCAACTCAATGCTCTGTCGCTGGATTTTGAAGAGGTTATTATGGCTGCAAACATGTATCCGTTCAGTTCGGCGACTTTCTCCAACGAAAACTCAAGACGGGGTAGTACTGTTCCCGAGCAACGATGGAGGTTACTACCTTCCACCTGTCCACCAGATGACTGGATTGGTGCCTCTCACCATTTCACGAGGAGAGGTCTTGTGGGTCCACCTTGACATAATGTACGAGTTACCCAGGCGGTACCATCCTCAACTAGCAAAAAGAAGGCAGAAAGTCCAGATCCTGCCACACAATCTCGGTCGAAGCTGAGGAGGCGGCAGCCATTGTTACCCATTTGGCGTACAACCCCAGCCCACTCTAGGTAATTCAGCCGTGGACCCTCAGCCGACAACGCTACCTTCTACCGATGTTCTGGTACCATCTCAGCCTCCACCGGCAGACAAATCCAAGCCGAAGGAAACCGCTTCGATAGGTCGCTCCTTATGAACATACCTCAAGGGCTGGGGACACCTTACAACTTTGATATACTAGCACAACTGGCTGATATGCCAGTAAAGTTGTCTTATACGAGCTCCTAAGGCTCTCCAAGGATATTCGCGTCGTATTGAGCGAAGCACTCCAGAATGCTGACACCACTTAGCTCAGGTCAAGCTGATAGGGGAAGAATCATCAGCAAAAATCAGGCAGCAATTGTGCAAATGCAATGCCCAACATCATATTTACCCCACAGATATGTTAATCAAAACCAACTTACGGGATCGCCCTTTGTACTACACTGATACATAGGCGACATCAAGGTGGGTCGGATGCACATCGATCCTGGCTCGTTGTAAGCATCATCCCGAAAAGCTTGCTTCAACTCCTGGGCATCCCTATGCATCTGCTAACATCGACCAATACTTCCATTAGCGGTTTCAACTTGGGAAGAAGCTATCCCCTTGGAAAGATTCGCTTGAAATGTCATATCGGTGACCTGAAGACGAGGTTACCTGCAACGTCATAGACGTAGATATATCCTACAATATCCTCTTGGGGCGTCCATGGATACATTACTATATGATCATGCCGTCAACGCTCCACCAGTGCTTCAAGTATGTTAGTAAGCACGGCTTCCTAAAGACAAAATTTGTCGACGTCGATCCCTTCAAAGGGGTTGAGTCTTACTATTCTTCTGAGGCTTGTCTATATGAGAAATCTAAAAAGCACACAATTGACAAGGGGACACAAAATGAACTGGAGGCCACAACAGGGTCGGAGGAACCTCTGAAAATCCGTCTCCAGGCCGCAAATCAGAGAAAAGCCGTACCCCTTGTCACAACTTTACATAAAGAGGTGCTTGGTTCCCCCGCCCCAACTGTGCAGTCGAACCGATGGTCATCCGACTCCCGAGGTCTAGCCAGGAGCTAAAACCCGTCGTGGAGCCGATGGTGATCCGATTGTGGAAATCCAATCAAAGGCGAACAGAAGATGCAAGGTCCTTTGTGGAGCCGATGGTAATCCAATTATCGAAATCTAATCAAAGGCGAACGAAAAATGCAAGGTCCTCTGTCGAGTCGATGGTTATTCACCTCCCCAAGATGAGCCGACAGCCAAGTGTTGATCCGAGACCCTCAGACAAACTGATGCCACGAGCAGAACTCTTGGTGGTCAAGCTGCCCAGGATGTCGCCCCAGCCTCTGGTCATGTAGGGGGTAGCTGGAGAGGAGACTGAACTGGCAAAATATCTGGTTGCACACATTAATAGTTCCTCTGCCGATGATGTAATTCCTTTAGACAAGTTACCTTATTTCATCAATAAAAGATTACCTTTGAACTATCCTGAGCGCAATAAGCTTAAACTGATGTATGCTATGGAGCACGGTCTGGACATTAACATCACACATAGGTAACAACCGTCTATACCGCAAACCGACTTACTCCCATTAGAGGTGCCTACTTTCTAGTCCCAGGCAAAGAAAAGGCGATCACACAATCATTTTTGCCAAAAAAAGGTCCTCAACCTCTCATGCCAGAAGAGTTCGATTTCAAACTCGATACTGGAAGATTATCGCTCTACCTGTATAGTTTTCGAGCCAAGTACTTCATGCAAAAGTAGGGGTACGATATGGAGACTACCCCAGGCTTGAACTAGGGCAACGCCAACGACTGCCTCTGCAGTTGCCAGTCTCGGCTGGAAGAGCTCAAAATTATTACAGCAAGTCCAGACACGGTCTAGGTTATGTTAAACCAGCAACAACGCCCGAGAGCTCTGATGAGGAATGCTATTGGCATTCTTACTCGTCCGGATCACCCACTTACGATTCGATGATAGCATTGGGGATATATTCAGGCGAACACTGTTCGTCAACATGGCATCCCTAATTCAGGAAGAAGAAGAAGATCTACACGAATTCCTTGAATTGGAGCCATGGGTCCAACAGCTGGATGCACAATGGCAGAAGCACTTTGAACAACGAGACCCTCCCACTGAAGATGAGGTCATGCAAGTTGACCTCGGCGATGAATCCTCCTCAAAGCCAATCTTCATCAGTAGAAGCCTGACGACGACGACGAGGGGAGTCGCTATTGCAACTCGTCATCTTTGCTTGGAGCTATGAAGACTTGCCAGGGCTACTCCGAGATGCACTTCATAAGCTCAATATTCATCCAGACACAAAACCAGTCAAACAACAGCAACGGCGGTTTCGTCCAGACATCATGAATTCATCGAAACTGAAGTAAACAAGCTTATAGCTACGGCTTCATCCGTGAGGAGCAACACCCAGTCTGGGTAGCTAATATAGTACCAGTCATCAAGAAGAACGAAGATCTAAATTTTCATCGACTTTGTAACCTGAATGTGACATGTCCTAAGGATGAATTCTCTTTTCCCATCACAGACATAATGATCGATAATATGTGTGGCTTCGAGCGCATGTCCTTTATGGATGGTTTTCGGATACAATCAAATCAAAATATTTTCTGATGATGGGAAGCATACGTCATTTCGAACACCGATCGACGTATATTGTTACACAGTCATGCTTCGACCTAAAGAACGTCGGTGCTACATATCAATGAGCTATGAGTGCCATCTTCAGAGACCACTTGCGCAAGACGGTGGAGTGTTACGTTGACGACATCGCCGTCAAAAGCCGCTCCAAGGATGACCACTTACATGATTTGAGGACAGTGTTCGACCTCATGCGAGCGCATAATCTGAAGATGAATCCTACCAAATCCTTCATGGGCGTGTCCAGTAGAAATTTTGGGCTTTGTCATTACCTCCGGGGTATTCACATAGACCCCGATAAGACAAAAATAATCCTGGAGATGAGTCCACCGAGGAACCTCCACGAACTTCGAAGCCTTCAGGGAAGACTAGCCTACATTCGGAGGTTCATATCTAACCTCTCAGGACAATGTCAAACCATTCACACAACTCATAAAGAAAGGCATCTCTTTCGTATGGAATGAAGAATATCAACGCACCTTTGATGACATTATGGAATACCTGTCGAATCCGCTAGTTCTGGTAGCCCCGGTCGCTGGAAAGCCCTTCCTGCTCTATGTACGGGCAATGGGACACTTCTCGGTGCTTTACTGGCACAGAACAATGACGTAGGGCATGAACAAGCCATCTATTACCTTAGCCGAATGACGGTAGGGGCGAGCATAGTACACCGCCATGGAGAAGGAATGCCTTGCTTTGGTGTTCTCCATTCAGAAAATACGACACTATGTGACAGGACAGACCATCCATGTTGTCTCACGAGTCAACCCCCTCAGGGTTCTCATAACCAAGCTAGATGCACTCAGTTCTCGTCTAGCCACCTGGACGATATTGTTGTCCCCCTATGACATAGTTTTGTTCCATAGAAGGCTGTCAAAGGTCAAGCCTTGGCCGACTTCTTAGTAGCCCATCCAGGCTCAGAAACAGCCAGAATCTATGAAGAAATCCCAGACAAAGTCATCAACTCAAACATGACTTCACATGATACTGTTTGGCGAGTTCTTCGACGGTACTTCAAGAACGGGGCACCAAGGTAATATCGTCGCTGGAGTCGAAATAGTATTAATTTTCTCTCTGGATTGGTAGTCAATCGGGCATACTCTCTACAGAGCCCTGTTCAAATAATATGGGCGAATATAGTGCTCTGGTCATCGGGCTCCGACTCGCGAAAGAAGTGGGGGTTGAATACTAGAAGCGTGTGGCGACTCGCAATTGACTGTTAATCAAATCCGAGGCTCATATGAGGTCCGCAATGAGGACCTGATTCCTTATCATCAGACAACGATTACCATCGTTGCAACCTTGGAGGGGTTCTTTATTGAGCATGTTCCTAGGCTCCAAAATATTGAATTCGATGCCCTAGCAGGCCTGCCGCTTCCTTGGCAGTTCCAAATCATGCTCATCATCTAGTCAACGTGATAGGCCATGAGCTGGTCTATCCCAAAAATAACGTTTAACTAGGTACGACTTACTCCACCCAGATAATTAATGACATACTGGATTGGAGACTCCCATTCATCGACTTTACAGTTAATGGAATCCTGCCAGAGAATATGAAAGAAGCAATTTCAATCAGAAAGCGTTCTCTCAGATTCTTTTATGATACAAAATCAAAAATACTATATCGACGATCCTATGATGGACTACTGCTACACTGCCTATCAAATGCAGAAGCCAAAGAAGCCCTACACGAGGCTCACGATGGCGTTTGCGATGCTCACTAACCTTGCCCAATGTTGCAGGACCCTCCGTCGGATGGGCTATTACTGGCCTACAATGGTAGCAGATGCGGTCGATTATGCAAAGAATTGTAGAGCTTTCAGATCCACGTAGACTTTATACATCAACCATTCGAATTCTTTTACCCAACAGTGGCCTATTGGCATTTCAAGCATGGGAATGGACATTATCGGCCCAATCACCCTACCGTCATCCAAGGGACATCGGTTTATACTTGCAATCACCGATACTTCTCTAAGTGGGTCAAAGATGTTCTGCTTGCAGAGGTAAAGACATAAAATGTGATTAGTTTTGTAAAACATTATGTCATCTACCGTTTTGGACTGCCCTAGAGGATTATTCACGACAATGGTTCACAATTCGCAAGCCATGCTTTCTATCGATTATGTGACAAAAATTGGATTCAAAATATGGCTTCAACGACATATAACCCATCGGCTAACGGTCTGGCTGAAGATTTTAACAAGACCATAATCAAGCTTCTCAAAAAGTTCATGTCTTCGAACAAGCGCGACTGGATTAAAAAGCTGGGCGAATGCTTATGGGCGTACCGCACTACAATTTGGATGGCTAAGGAAATACACTATTCTCTCTGGTTTAAGGGAGCGAGGTAGTTCTCCCATTGGAGACCCAGACCCCTCGTTTTGCGTGGCCCTTACTTACCGGTTAACGTCGGATGATAATTACCGCCGACGGCTACAAAAAATGAAAGCCCTAGACGAGAAGCGTTTACAAGCTCAACAAAGCATCGAGCTCTATCAAGTACGCATCTCTCAAGCTTTCAACAAGAAAGTCAAGTAGAGGACATTCTAAGTAGGCGATCTCGTCTTGGCCGTTCGCAGACCGATGTCATAACTCACAAAACTGTCAGCAAATTCTAGCCCGAATGGGAGGGCCCATTTGTCATCGAGACCGTATTCTCCAACGGTGCATACCGGCTCGCAAAACAAAATGGAGACTTGCTTATGATGCCCATAAATGGCAAGTTTCTGAAAAAGTATTATGCTTAAAGATATGCTCGTACCTCCTTAACTACTAAATCTCATAGACTGTCGAGTTATACACCAATACCTCTGAACTTATACTGCTAGCTCTAAGTGGATTCACATCGCATCTCTCTGGGTGAAAGTCATGAATACAAATACCTCTGAACTTCTACTCTAATTTCACCCAGCCGGAGTCTGCCAGGTTTTTTTTTGCCGCCTCTGTGCAAACTTCCTAGTTTTGATTATCGTATATCATGTCCATATTATCTCTGATATAGAGAATCTCCTAACTTAATGCCTATACCCAATCTGGGATAAAGCTACGGTGTTAAGGCCACAGAACCTATCACATCCATATTACCGTTAGGTTTTGTTTCAAAATCTATTACTCGTACCACTGGAGCACAAAAGGGTAATAGGTCCACCAAAAATCGTTCAAATCTATTACTCGTACTGTTGGTGCGCAAAAGGGTAATAAGTCCACCAAAATCATTCAAATCATTACTCGTACCACCGGTACGCAACAGGGTAATAGGTCCACCCAAAAAAAATGGTTTCAAATTTTACTTGCACCACAGGTGCACAAAAGGGTAATAGGTCCACAAAAGTACCCCAATGGGATGTCCTTTGCCAACAACAAATGTTGTATTAGGCCCTCTAGTACAAGCACCCAGATGTCATAAGCAAAGAATGAAGTTAATGTACACTTTTATTCATCGGACTACGTCCCCAAAAGAAAAAAGAGGTGGAAGACCCACTACAACTACGTCTGCTTATCAGCAACACATAGTTCAGTGAGTATCGCCTCAAGCTGCGACGTTAAGCGGTCGATCTTCAATTTGGCCCTACGTTCAGCTTCTTGGACCAGCTTCGTAGCATCCTCAAGATATGCATGAGCTTGCCAATTGTCCTCCACTTTCTTCAGCGTACCCTCCCGAACAGCAGAGGCCCGTGTGACCTTGTTGGTCTCTTCACAAATCAACTCTCTCTCTCGACGGGCAGCTTGGAGCTCATTCTCCAGGGATGCCAGCTTAGCCTAGAGTTGTAGGATCTGCTCATTGGTTTCGGCAATCGCATGGGTCGTAGCCTCCTCACGAGTTAAGCAATCCTCCCCCTTACGGCTTGACTTATCGTACTTTAGAGACAGTTTTTAAGGTCTTTCTCTAAAGCGGGTTTGGTCGTCTCTCGTACGGCCTTCACCTTCTTCAAGGCCGCTTGGAGGAACACACGCTCCTGGTCTATCGCAAGGGGCTTGTCAACTTGTCGTAGTTTCTGCAGTTGGGCCAGGCGCTGATCAGCCTCTAACAGTTTATGCTCAAGAAAATCAGCCATCCCTTCTCTACCCGGGAGCGTTCTCAACAGTCCAACTTGGCTGCAGGCACAATGACGGGCCACGGCAAACGACGTTCCTCTCCGTAAAGCTGCATCGACCCCCCATTTTAAAGGGTGGTAAAACCTTTCAATTATATCCTTTGACGATTCGTCTATGTTCTCCAAAGAAGAAGGCATCAAAGGAATAGCAGCCGTGGAAGCTGAAGGTGTCTGGGAAGGCGACACAACAGAGATTGACGACCCTGTTAAAAGGGAAGCAAACTCCGAGCGATGAGATTCTCGTGCAGCAGCAATCTCTTTCTCTGCGGTACGAAGGAGCCGAAGACTAGGCAACTCGGAGAGCTAATTTTTGAGGAAGGGGCAACATCAATCGACCCTGCGTCTACCGATGCAGGCGTAGGAACTACAACCTCTGCGACCAGTATTTCCATGACGTACACCTCCGTACTCAACTCGGTGGAGGGCCCCTCAACTTGAGCCAGATGGAGAGGACGTATACTTCTTCTGTGTATAAGGTCAACCCCGGTGTCCTCTTCTATCCCTTTTTTCGTGACATGTCCTCTATCGGCAGTGAGAAAGCAGGCCCTACAGATCCAAACAACCAACAATCAGTTTGACTCGAAGGATATGGAGTTGGAGCAAAAAAATCCCTCATTGGTAAGAATATGACATAGCTTACTATGGGAGGGCGGCAGAGACTGGGGCTCATTCAGGGCATTCACAGCTCCTATTACCCCTACATCCTTGTGACCTCAAAGACAATACTCGAGCCGCTACGTCTGCCTCTCCAGCCCCAGTTGCTCTGGAAAGAGACGTAGCTGTATCGGCGCCAGTCTGTTGAGACCCCGCAATCCTAAGATCCGGTCCCGCAAGGCTGGCACCTTCCCTGACCGGGGTGTCCATAGTCGGCACTAGAGGGAGAAGCTCATAGCCAACATCAGGTTCCGGAGGGTTTATTCCCTCCGATGCCTGCAAAGAGGAACATTCAGATAATCCCAAGAGTAACACTGGGGTTTGATATGAAAGACCTTACCCCCGAGTTGGCTTCGCCCTCACTGCCCCCTTCCTCGACGACAGGCCCACGGATATTAACAGTGACCCACTTCTTAGAATGAGGCCTATCGGTGATGGAGGGACCATGTATGTTCCACTTTCGCAAAGGACTTGGTACGGGAGAAGGCGAGCACGTGCCAGAGGACTTGCAAGGGGTAGTGGATCATCAGAGTCCTACTCCGCCTCCGTACTAGTTGAACCAAAGTCGGAAGCCTTCGCCTTCCCTCTCCTTGTCCTCTTATGGGATTCCCTGTGTCGTTCCTCCAATTTAGTACCACAATAAAACTGGTATTTGGATTGAAGTCGTTGGGGGCCATTCACAGATACGTAATGAAGGTACGCCATGTATAAAATGCGCCCGGAGGTCTTAGCGTCAGGCAGGGTAGAAGCTGGCTGGGTATGGATCGCAGAATAGTAATGCCAGGTATGAATGCCATCCAGGATGCTGCCCTCAAAACCCAGGCAAGGACTGGGGTTGTCCAAAAACAATTGACTATACCCGAATTGCCGAGAGTATCAGCTGGGTAAGTAAGGCTTTAAGAAAGTGATATTACGGTTGCGGTATACTAGATATCAAGGGGATATTCTGCAACAAGCGAACATCTTCTTAGGTATGATCTGAGAAGCAACAGCGCTATCATGATACAAGCGGCCCATTTCTTCATCTGTAAAAGGCAGGACGGACACAAAAAGAATATTTGTCTAACCGTACGAGCGCAACTCGGGAGTCGGGTACAGTAGTGTAGGTCCAAGGCATGTCGCGATACTAATAGATAAAGACATCGCCACTTGTGCATTACCTTCGAGGCCAGGCCGCATCAAAGAGGGGCAGTACATCAGCAGCCATCCCATCAGATAATGGTAAGACAGCTCAATCTGGTTGAAGGTCTTCTTAGTTTCACATGTAATGACTTTCATCATAAAAGTACAAAAACTGATGAATACTGCACACCATAGCGGGAGTAGAGCCATCCTACCTCCGAAAACAGCTTGACTGCAAGAAGGATCAGATTACGGCTGATTCTCTTAATAGAATCGAAGCCACCTAAAACCATACAATTTCTCAGCCATATCATCAGGAACCCGACCAGGATAGCCTTATCGGGTAAAGGTTGGATATCATGATAGAAGTAACTGAAGGTGTTGCTTAAGCTTCCGAATCTGTCACCTGCAGCTTTAGCCCTCTTGGTGCCTCGCACCTGAGCATCCACCCCCTCCTGAGTCTGAGGGCTCCGAGGGGCAACACGGCCTGAGCTCCAAGGTTGAATAGGTAACTAATTCAAGCCTTGGTATGGGAAAGGTGCCCTTCAGAGCTTTTATCCTTTTTTTGGACATCTGCTGATAGGTGCTATGATGACATAGCACTTCCCTGTATACATAAAGGAACCCGGGGAACCGTCGCTCTAGTTCCTCAAATTCTTCATTTGTTAGGGTATACTCCTCATAAACCTCGTCTTCCCAGGAAAACTTGAAAACATCGTGCATCTCGTGGAGAGCGAGCCCTATCTCTCCACCAGGAGTAAAGAAGGTCCTAGTACGATAGTTATATATCTCAAGGAGGGCTATGAACAGCTTTCGGTTTATAGATAAACAGTAGCAGGTGTCCTTTATGGCGTAGTAGAGGTCGATCTGCTACAGAGTGTTCCTATATTCTGTCAGGATCCAGGTTATCAGGTTGACCCACGGAGGGGAACAATGCACCCAGTTCAGCAACGACAACTTGCCTACGGGGTATGACCCTTTGCGAGCAAGCCGATTCAAGAAAGTGCCAGACTCGTAAACTGGATATTTGGCTTCAGTTTATGGATAAAACTGCCGGGGGCCAGTCCAACAATGGGGTAGCTGATTGTCTCTTTGACCGCGACCACTGTCCGCGAATATTTATTATAGCGGATATGGCCTACAAAAACTCTCTGTTGATCCTGAGTTATGGGACCCAACATTTTTCTCTCAATGGGCACCATGTTGAACCCTGATAAAGGAAAGTGGCATCCCATCTGGGGTATGTGAATCACTACCCCGTGGGAAGAGAAATCCCAGTTATCGGATATTTCTATTATGTGTGGGTCCGAGATGGCCAGGGCATCCCTGAACAAAAATATAGGCTTCAAATGAATGTCGCCCAGTTTCCCAGAGTTCATCATGCCGAGTAAATAGAAATACGACTGGCTCCGAATCTTCTTCATCCTAGCTTCAGATTGATCTCTGGTAATTTTAGTCGACACATCTTCGATTATGTGGTCAAATATGACACCTAGAGCAGCCTGAGCATACCCTATCAAAACCTTCCTCGAAGGAGCCATAGGCAAAGTCACTACAAAGGTCAAAGAAAGAAGATAGTCAGAAGAAACAAAGGGAATAGGTTCCTTTTTCAACTATACGGCCTAATCAGGTAGAGCCTATGCGGCCAGGTTATGAAAAGAGCACGTGCGGCTCAAATCAAGGGATGAATATGCGGCCTAGTCAGGCAGAGCCTATGTGGCACAGATATGGGAAGAGCACAAACGGCTCAAATAAGGTAATGTATATGCAGCCTAGTCAGGTAGAGCCTATGCAGACCAGATATGGGGAGGGTACATGCAGCTCAATCATGTGACACCTATGTGGCTCAGTCTATGAGGTCCGGTCACACAGAGCACATGCGAACCGGTGAGACAGGGAACACATGCCCTATGGAAGCCCGCATATGGATAAAAAGCGTGAAAGCCAAAGCACAGCAGTGATACGTGGTCAGACCTACACATAAAGCATGCGACATGGCCATTAGAGTTCAAATGTTCGTTCTTCCACCATCCTTACCCTTGATAGGAGTTTGTACGTCTGGATGAAAGGAGGGTAAGTCCACAGTTCTAGACAAAGAGGCAGGCCCCTTCTCTTTGTCAGCAGCACTTATAGATTTGAAAGCTTTGGGGGCCATGGCTGACTAGAGAAGACGAAGAGTAGGAAGCAGAAAATGAAAGAAAGGAAGACGAAAGAAAGCAGATGGAGTTCTCTTACTACTATACGACCTACATTTGTAGGCTATCAAAAAAGCATAAACAGATAGACGTCTCTTCGTTTATTATGCCGATTAAAGATAATGATGGCCCTCGGAATTTTATCCTTCATAACTGTCATGTCGATCACAAAAAGATAGCCCTAAATCTAAAAAAACAAATCAGAGCTTTAAATGCAGCAGTGACAGCCTAGACAACCTAGATAAGACTTCACTGCGGCTAAAAATCTTATGCGTATCTCTATGCTTGTTATTCAAAGTATTCTAAAGTTTGCAATTTGAAAACTTTGAAGGGGGTCTTACAGAAGCATGAAAAAAATGGACTTCTTACGGATTTATCATTTATGCGTCCCCCAGACAGCAGTATAGATGACCGTATAGGCTTTATGCGGCCTAGTTGATCCGGGCCGCAGAAGGAAGGCTCCTATGACAATTTTGCAGTCAAGTTGATTTAGGCCACAGAAGAAAGGCTCCTATGACAACTCTGCGGCCAAGTTAATCCGGGCCGTCGAAGGAAGGCTCCTGAGACCACTATGCGGCCAAGTTGATTCAGGCCGCAGAGGAAGATTCCTGTGACAACTATGCAGCCAAGATGAGGCAGGGATGGCCTGCGGCCAAGGGAGATTACGACCTATGTTCGAGCCGTATAAGCCTTAGTCGGTCCAAAATTCTACAAACTCCCTCAACAGATTATTTCTACTTTATGGTAGGATACATGGCAAATTGACAAAGTTTCGAACCACCCAGATATGTTACAACAAAAATCTCAACAGACACCCAACTGGCAGCTAAGGACCGGGTCTTGGTGCACTGTTATGGCCACGTGGCTATTTGACCACCTATGCGGCCCAAAATATGCCTATTCAAGAAACCTCTATAAATAGTAGGATACCACACCCATGCAAAGGGGCTGGAAAAATCAAGAGCATTTTCACACTAGAGCAAAGACTGCATCCGATAGTCCAAGGAGTAAGGCAGAGTTTTTACACTTCTCCTGAGCCTCCACCGTCACCTCCCAGAATCTAAACTAAATAATTGTACTTAGATTGTTTCCTAGAATTTTTTTCTAGGCTCTCTTTTGTACTTGCGAGTTTGCAATCAAATCCAGTTTCTCTGTAGTTCTTGTTTTTGATAATTAATGGAAAACACTATTGAGCTTAAGTGTGGGGTAGAAGGGGTTTGAGGAGGTAGACGGAGGGGGATGAGGGAGCTTGTTGGTTGCTGGAGGTGGCTGGGGGGAGAGGGGAAGAAGGGGTGGCGATATGGCAGGTAATAGAACTAGAGGGAGTAGGAGAAGGCAAACGGTACCGGTCGGTTGGAACGAGAAAGGATTCTGGGGGGAGCTGGGACGAGGGGACATGAAACGGAAGTGGAAACTTCTGTATTAGAGGTCTAAAGGTTGAGACTCTTTCTGTGGTGACCTCCAACTGCAATAAAGGAGTCATCCGATCGATCCGACAAAGGGGGTGGGCGGAGCTTGTTTGCCATTGTTGGTCGCTTGTCTGTGTGATCTGTATTTGGGAAAGTGTGTCCTAAATTAAGGCAGAGCATGCAGAATTCTAGAGGATCCTCATATATGACACTACCAAAAATATTCTCCACCAGGGATGATGACCAGAATTCTCGACGAAAGGGCTTTGCCGACATCCACTTCCACACAAACTTTAGCTCTACTTGGTCGAACGAATTCTGTCCTGGCCTTATCGATAGTTAGAGGGTTGCCAATGCACTGAACAATGGCAAATATAGCTATTTTGGTGAAGAGGTAAAAGGGGAAGGCTGGGAGACATATCCACACTATAGCCAGTGGAGATTCGCGATGGGGAAAAAAATACGGGTTCCATTTTAACATTCTCATGGTGCCCCCTACTATCTTCCAAAAATGTTGCATGCACAAGCGAAGGAAATCTGCTTCGATTTGAGTCCTGATGAGCAAGTTCTTCACGTTAATCACCCCGAAGGTGACTGCCCCACGAAACCACAAATTATCGAACCTTAATCTGATCGCCGATAGTAGCGGTCTGTACTTGGAAAATTTCTCGACGAGAGCAAAACTGAAGGGGGCGGCTAGCGTGGCGATATCCTCCTCCGATAACTGAATCGACGGAGTTGCTTCGAACGTGCCCGGGGGGGAGGGGGTGAGAGTGGGGAAGAGGGAAGAATACCGATTTGGCTCGACCTACAACTGCCACTACGAAAGAAAGGGGAGGGATGGCTGAACATCGATAGAGAAAGGTGGAGAAGCGAAGGGGGTAGGGGTGGGGGTGGGGGTGTGGTAGAGATGGAGATGGGATAGAAAAATGAGAAAGAGGAGGAGCGAGGAGTGGTGGGAAGCTACTGGCGGGAGGAGCTATCGGAAGGGGTGATGGTGGATATAGAGGAAGGTGGTGGTATGTCTGGCGACCCTGGGTGGTGGGGAGAGGCGGGAGAGCCAGATGAGGAAGGCCGAATGGAAGGTTGGTGGGGAGAAAAGTTAAGGGAAGGAACTGTGCGATTAAGGAGAGTGGAGGAAAGAAGTTGAGGAGCTTGATCGTTTGCCAGCAGGACGGTCGCCGTTGGCCCTGCGGGAGGGGATCTCGCCAGCGCCCCCTAACCGCACGTCTGCAGCCAAGCGCCCTCTCCGAACATAGAATAATATATATATATATATATATATATATATATATATATATATATATATATATATATATATATATATTAAGAAGGGGAAATATTATTGATGTATCAGACGCAAAATGCTAAAGCCTATACAAGAAGAGCGCCTAGTGCTGGCAAGAAAAAAGAAACGGCTAGGCAAGCCAAAAAAAACGGAAACAAGAAGACAGAGACCAATCTAGTGTCTCCCAGAACTTGGGCGTGGAGTGCGAGCAGCACCTCTGGATCATTAGAATATGTCTGATGATTTCCCTGTATAGTTGGGAAGGTGGAAGATGTCGGCCCTCGTATCGGAACTTGTTTCTATTTTTCCACAGGACCCAGATGCCCGCGGCTACGACGATCTGATGTCCGTAGGAAATGTCCCAGCTGGACAGGAGATCGTTGAATCCCCTAGGGAGGAGAACCTTACTAAACTTTGTGCTGAGACTCGTCCAAATATTTATTGCCAGATCGCCGGAGGTGAGGATGTGCTCTGCAGATTCGGCTTGAGGGGAAGTGCAGCATTGGGATCTCGATGCTAGGCTGTAGCCAAACGAGGTGATGGCATCGTCGGTACGGAGCTTTCGGAAGTGGGCTCGCCATATAAGGATCGACCATTTGATTGGGATGCACGCGTGCCTGAAAGGAGCGATGAGGGTGATGGGGTCCCGATGCCGCAGACGACTGACCTGGCGGAATACAGCGAGAACTGGTCGTCCGGGTTAGGGGACCATCTCAGGATGTCCGGAGTGTCGGAGAGGCAAATATTCGCAGTGGCGAGATGGACGGCAGCCGCCGAACCGAGCCAGTTCCTGACTTGATCCCAAATCCATCCAGACGAAGGATCCCAAAGCTCACAAATCTGGCCCTCCCGCGAAGGGGACTGGGGGGTTGCCAGAGGTCTCCACCTAGGCAACGATCGTGGCTCATCTATGAAGAGCCGTCGCCCAGCTGGATGTGGATGAGGGGGTCTGCAAGCTGTCGGCCTCGGGTAATACGTCTCCAGGATGTCGATAAACGGTTGTTGACTAAGGCCGTCCCAGGGTGGGAATATCTGAAGTATCTCGCTTGCATAAAGCGAGTCCAAATTGAATTATTAGTGCGCAGCTTCTACCGTAACTTCATGGAGTATGCGTCGACGATGTGTTCCAATCTACTGAATCCCAGACAGCCTTCGGAGGTGGGTTTTTCTATAGTAGTCCAGGTGGCCCAGTGGTACTTATCTTTGTCTTTGTTATGACCCCAGAAGAAGCTGGCGAAGAGGGATTCAAGTAAAGCGAGAACCTTTTTGGGAGGGTTGCAGACCGCCAGGGTGTAGATCGGAATGGAGGATAGGACGTGCTTGATCAGAATCAGCTTGCCTCCTGGCGAGAGGGTTGCATTGTGCTAGCCCTCGATCCTTTTCCTAATGGCGCTGACCATGTACTCGAAGATGCCCGAGTTGACCTTGCCGTAGACCAGTGGGCACCCTAAGTAGGTGAAAGGGGGGTATGTGATGGCAAAGGAAGTCAAGTTGGAGAGCATCACGGAGTGTGACCTATCCATTTTGTGACGGGTGTAGATGATGCTCTTTTTGTTGTTGACTCTTTGTCAGGAACGTCTGTGTACCTGTTCAGCGTTTGAAGGACCACCTCGATTGAGCCGGTATCGCCAGAGGAAAAAATAAGGACATCGTCAGCGTAAGCAAGGTGGGTGATGATGGGGCAGTCGGTGGTGGTGTGAAAGTGGAGGAACCGCGGGGTATTGGACATGCTCTTAAGGTTTCTACTGAGGGCCTCAGCAGTGATGATGAAGATAGTGGCGGAAAGAGGATCCCCCTAGCGAACGACACAGCTAGCGGTGAAGAAGCCATCGGCTTGGCCGTTGATTACGATGGCGAACCCGAAATTGTTGATAGACCTGAAGATGATGTCAATCCAGGGTTCAGAGAAGCCAAAAGCCCTGAAAATCCAGATCATGAATTACCAGTCGAGGCGGTCGTAGGCTTTCTCCATGTCCAGCTTAATGGCGATGTTCCTCCCTCTAGCCGGGAATTTCATGCAAGTGACCATCTCCTGAGCGAACAAGATGTTGTCCACGATGTTTCGCCCTTTCACAAAACTGCTCTGCTCCTCGGAGATAATTTTGGGCAGGAGATCAGTCATCCGGTTAGCGATGATTTTTGTTATGATTTTGTTGGCAAAGTTGTATAGACTTATGGAGCGAAAGTCTTTGAAGGTTTCTGGGTTGTCTTTTTGGGGATAAGAATGAGATTAGCCTTGGATAAGGATTTAGGATATCTTGCTCCTTGAAAGAAGGCAACCGATGGCTCAAAAAAGTCTGGACCGATGATGTCCCAGTATTATCTGTAGAATACCCCGCTGAAGCCGTCAGGTCCGGGAGCGCTGTGCTCGTCAAGATCCCATACCGCGGTCTGGACCTCGGTGGCGGAAGGGAGGGAAAGGAGCTGCTCGTTCTCGTGCTCGGTGATGATGCTGGAGATCTCCGCTAGCACTCCATCGTCCTTGACGACTGTTTCTTTGGTGAAGAGATTGGAGAAAAAGTTGGCCGCAGCCTCTTGAATCATTTGCTGGTCCGTCAGCTGGTTGCCATTGTCATCGGAGATACGATGAAGGTTGAGCTGTTGTCTACGGCCTTTAATGCAAGCGTGGAAGAAGCAGGAGTTGCGGTCCTCTTCATTGTCCCACTTAAGTCTAGCTTTTTGTTTCCAGAATTCCATTTCGACTTTAAGCTTGGACTTGAGGATAGCTCTGGCGTGGTTAAGCGCGGTCCGCGCTTCGGGGGATCTCTTAGCAACGTAAGAGATCTCAGTGCGGGTGACATCATCCTCCGCATTTTTGATCTCCTGAAAGATGTTGCCAAAAGCCGCCTTACTCTATCTTGAGAGAGCCTTGCTCGTGGCTCACAGCCTGACCGCCACTCTATACAGCGGATCAGCGTCGTTCACTGAGAACCATGTTGAGGCCACCTCGGATTTGAAACTTGGATGATGCCTCCAGAAATCCAGGAATTGGAAAGGTTTCTTGATGCGGTGGGAGCTGCTGTTGATCTCGATGAGAAGGGGTGAGTGATCGGATTTAGTGGTGTTGAGGTGGGAGAGGCTAGAGATGAGCCCCATGTCAGCCCACTGGCTGTTGATGAGGGTGCGGTCCAGGTAGGAGTATTGTCGCCGGGGGCCTTCCTGCATGTTGCAACAGGTGAAAGCGTTGTCGAAAAAAGGAAGATGAGTGAGGTGTGCGTTGAAGGTAAAATTGTTGAAGTCGTCTATGGCCGAAAGTGGTGGCGGACGCCCTCCGGACTTCTCGGCACTACAAGAGATGGTGTTGAAGTCGCGTAAACACATCCTCGGAGATGTCGTCAGTCCCGGCGTCCCCGACGCCTCCGAGCTCGACGCAGGACGTCACCTAGAGCCTCCCAGGACCCTTCCCTCCTCGGAACCCTGTCGGGGCCGACCTTAGCTTCGCATGCCGAGCCTCCCTCTGGCCAGGCGCCCCACTCCCACGTCGCTCCCTCCGCAGCGCCACACGCCTTCGCGGTGCCACCCCCCTCCGCGGTAGCGTCTGGCTTCTTGTCACGACCCGCACCCTAGAGTAAGGACACGAGATGTGGGTACGTCCAGCCTACGCCGCAGTGCCGGCGGTAGAACGCTGTCCTAGGTCACAACATCTAACAATATAATGCTAACAGTTTATACTCTCCGAATGGGGGTGACATAACAGAAAGTAAACTCAATCACAACTAAGGAAGAAGAAGAACGATATGATATAGAACTTAAGAAAATACAGATGATCAAAATAGTCTAAGTGTCAAAGATAACATCTCAGCAATATCCAGAATACAAGTCTCAACTACTGAATATGAAAGAATATATATAATCCAGATCTCAAGGACAAAAATAAAGTCTAACTAAACTAGTCTCAAGACAACATAAGTAAAATAAGGCCTAACTAAGCTAGTCTAGACAATAGGGGTAATGTCATCAGCTAGAGCTGGGTCCTCCTGAGAGTCCAGCTCACAAGTGTCGTCTAGGGCTGCCCCATAGAAGGTATCCACACAGGCCTCCTCCTCGTCCTCTGCAATATTTTCAACAGGTCCAGTCAGGACAAGAGCGAGCACAATACATCTCAACAGATCATAGCAGGTTAGAAAATATAATCATGCAGTAAAGTAAGATACATGAACTGAAAGAAATACAGTATGTAAACAGAGAGAGAACTGTAATAGAAATATCTACCATAAATAGAGAACTAACAGTGGCTAGTGAGTCGGAGTACAATATAGACATGTAAATGACATAGGAGATTCTGATGCTACACTATGGAAAGATTCTGATGCTACACTACTTGGATATTATTCATATGTCTACTTCTACTCCCCCGTACCCCTAATCAATACACAAGGATCCAGCCAGGTTATGTTATGATTCCATGCAATGGCCTACAAGGGGTGATACATGGTAGGCCCATAAATGGGTGATTCTGGGAATGTCCATAAGTGGGTGATTCAAGGAGACTTTGTGATCATGAGAGTATATGTCACAAGTGATCAATGAACCGTGAAGCACAGTGATACACCATGTAAGTGAAACGCACAAAACATGTAGCATTCGATGCTCCCTGAGGGGATAACATCTCAAGAAGGCATCCATATAGTACTAATCCGTGTGACCAACGTGACAGTATCAAGTAAAGTAATTTAAAACAGGAAAATAATTCTAAGCAGGCTATAAAATGTTCAGAGAATGTACTCGCCTGGTATTTGAGTGTCCGGATGAAATGTACTGTCCGAGGAGAGGTGTCTGGCTCCTAATCAGAACCGCACAAGTCACAACAAGTCTAAAATGATAACAAGATGCAATTCAATGCATTCTAAATGAATCTAGGTCAAATCTAGGCCAAAGTCAACTCTTGGTCAACTCTGGTCAACCCTAGAAGTCAAACTAGGTCAACTATGGTCAAACTAGGTCCAACAAGTCTAAATGAGGTCAAACAAGTCATGCTAGGTCTAAACAAGTCTATACTAGTCTAATCAAGGCTAAACTAGCCTATGCTAGTATACCAAGCCCATACAACCTATACTACATAAGTCAAAACCAACATCACAACCTATATTGCATCTAGGCCTACACCTGGAAATCACACAATACACACACACACACACACACACATATATATATATATATATATATATATATATATATATATATATATATATATATATATATATATATATATATATATATATATATATAAAATATATATATATATATACACATATAGGCTACCTATATGTATACCACACATGCATATTTATAATACATACATACTAGTACACACACATGTTATGATATATATGATACTTACATATATACATAATATAATTTATACATCCATTTACAAGTATCTATACTAGATACATATATATTACACATACCTATATTACATATATTGATACACATATTACATATATACATAATATACTTAGATGCATATTACATACACAAACATATTTATATACATTACATTATTTATATATACATAGGAAGATAGGAAGATTGAGAGTGAGTGTGTGTATGTGTGTGTCAAGAGTGAACTGTGAGTGAGAGAGAGACTTAGCTATAGGTGTGTGACAGGAAAATAGAGTGTGTGTGTGTGTGTGTGTATCAGTGAAGGGTGAAAGGAAACAGGAAATGTGTGTGTTGGAGTGGCTGTGTGTGAGAGAGTGAAACCTGTGTACAGAAATAGAGTGTGTATTAGGCATGAGGGAAAACAATGCACAAGAAACAGTGATGTCACCATCCCATTTCAGTTAAACACAGTTAAAAAGGAAAAAAAAAATCACATCTAATTCTCAGTTTTTAACATTTAACTATATCAACATAATCTCAGTTAAAAAGAAAAGGAATTCAATTCAGTATTCTCAGGTATACATATACAAATTTTCACATAACTTTTTCGACATCAAAACACCACCAATTCATCCCAAAATTTGCATACATGTAGATTACTTATAGGAGAACAACATTAGGGATCTAAACAGTAATTTAATAACATTTAAACTAGTTAAAATGAATGCCAAAATCCAAATTGAAAACTGGAAAAATACTAAGAATATAACATGTATCAGGTTTTTGGGAAGTTGGAAAAACGATGAGTAAAAACAAACTAAATTGTGAAACTATTGGTTGGTAATGATAGACAATAATGTGCTCGTGTCCTACATGTTGTTCGTATCCCACCACAGTGACACAATGTGTCCAAAACAATAAAAATTCAAATCGAGCACAAACTGGACACTGCACAGGAAACAGCCTCGTGCGTGTGTGCACGCGTGTCGTGCACACGACACAGGCCGAACCAAATCTCGTGCTCGTGCATGGGGGTACACCTAGGGTCCAGCTACGTGTCCAATACCCTGAATCTCTATGTCGAGTTGCACAAACGTGTCCACACACGCGTATTAAAACCCAATTACACGACTGAACAGTCAGTATAAAAATAGTACAGTGTCTCGTGTTCCCTCGACACGACACGAGGGGTCATGCCACTTGGGGAGTGTCGTGTCAGACACTGCCCCATCGTGTCCATGAAGTTTCACGTGTCCCCATGTCCTACCCAGTGAGCACTTGGCCCCGAGTAGCAGGACACACATACTGCTCGCGCGCGTGTGTGCACCCACGTGTGCACGTGTCCAAACAGACACGACACGACACCAAAGCAATCCCAGTCGACCAGAATCATGTAAGCCACATCAAAACACAAATTCCTATTTAAACACCTTCCTAAAAACAATTTGAAATGCCCTTTGGGGTATTTCATCAAACACATTAACCAATGGGCTGATACGTGTCCATTTAGGACACAAAATGGACACAAAATCCTACAAAAATCTAGGGTTAGCTAGGGGACACTTAGATCTAGGTCATTATGCAAAAATAACAGCATCTAATATAGAGTTTTAGGGATTTACCTATTGGTGTCACAACTCCTCAAAAAACTCCAAAGAGGGGTGTTCCCTTGCTCCCCAAACTTTACCAAATTGCTAGCAAACTGAGAATAAAATATACCAACAGCAAGAAAACCTAAATTAAAACCTATTGCAATTTGTTTGAGGGAAAAAGGAATTAATTTGGATTTTCTATGAATTAATGAAGTTGGAACATACCTCTCTTTCCTAATGAAACTTTCCTAAAGAGGCTAGCCCAAATGGAAGAGAGTATTTATAGGGTAGGATTCCCTAGGCTAGGTGGCCGGCCAACTAATGGATCAGGGTTAGGGTTAGCTAATGGGCTTTGGGCTTATATGGCTAAGTTACTAATTAATGGTTCAACCATAAGTCATGGTTTATGACTTAACTATTCTAACTCAAATTCTAAATAGCCTATTAGGAATTAACTTATTGTTAGGTTAGGGTCACATGACCTAATCAAGCCCAAACACAACTAGGGTTAGCTTCTAGGTTAGTCTACCAAGTCAATGCTAGTCAAAGTCAACCTAGTCAACCCTCATTTAAATAATTCCAAAATAAATCCTAAAAATTCCCATAAATTCAAATAAATTATAATAAATTCAAATAACCTTAAAATGACAAAAATACCCTCAAACTAGAAATGTGGTAGTGACAAATCCACCATCCTTAAAAGAATTTCGTCCTCGAAATTGAAAGGCGAAATGCAACTTATGAGAAGGATAGAAAGTATACCTCACGGTCCAAAAAGATATGGGTAACGCTCGTGCATCTTATCCACCCGCTCGTAGGTAGACTTTCCTAGAGAATGATGCCTCCATGCGACGCGTACCAGGGGTATCACCTGGTTCCTCAGAACCTTCTCCCGTCGATCCAGTATCTCCACTGGCTGCTCTGGATAGCTGAGAGAAGGCCCAACCTCAATCTCCGAATGATCGAGCACATGGCTAGGATAAGCCACGTGCCGTCTCAACTGTGATACATAGAATACGTTGTGGACCCCCACTAGTGTAGGTGGCAAGTCTAGCCTGTATGCCACGTCACCGACTCTCCCGCTGATAACGAAAGGGCCGATGAAGCACGGGCTACCTACCTCCACCAAAACATATCGTACCACGAGTTGGAGATATCCTCAAGAAAACCTGGTCTCCAACCTAATCACAAGCAAGGTCTCAATTTAATTATGATAAACAAACATGATCAATAAAATATAAACAAACAACCCTAAATCTAATCCTACTCTAATCTGTACCTCAAACTCCAACGGCCTCCGGTGGCTATCGGCCCAGTGCCGATGTCTATCCTGCGCCATGCGAAGTCTGTCCCTGATGAGCTTCACCTTCTCGGCTGCATCAACAACCATCTCTGGCCCCAGTAAAGCTCGCTCACCAACATCATCCCAAGATAAGGGTGTACGACACCTACGCCCGTACAGAGCCTCGAAAGGTGACATCTCGATGCTGGCCTGAAAACTGTTGTTGTAAGCAAACTCTACCAAATGTAGATGATCCTTCCAGGAACCTCCAAAGTCCTGGACGCACGTCCGCAGCATATCCTTAAGTGTCTGAATAGTCCTCTCTGACTGTCCGTCCGTCTGGGGGTGGTATACAGTACTAAACTTGAGCTGAGTGCCCAAGCTGATCTGCAGACTCCTCCAGAAATAGGAAGTAAAGCGACTATTCCGATCTGAGACGATGCTGACCGGAACCTCATGAATTCTGACTATTTGTCGCATATACATCTCCGCCAGCCTCTCTGTAGACGTACCCACCTTGAATGGCAAGAAGTGGGCCAATTTGGTCAACCTGTCAACGATGACCCAAATCGCATCTTTTCCTCCTGGTGTACGCGGCAATCCAGATACGAAATCCATAGTGATATGCTCCCATTTCCACTCAGGAATGGACAACGGCTGCAACAATCCACCGAGCCTCTGCCTCTCTGCC
The DNA here is from genome assembly GCA_029216955.1 of Iris pallida. Taxonomy (NCBI): domain Eukaryota; kingdom Viridiplantae; phylum Streptophyta; class Magnoliopsida; order Asparagales; family Iridaceae; genus Iris; species Iris pallida. The sequence continues at coordinate 8,121,022 of JANAVB010029217.1, read as the reverse complement.
TTGACCTGCTGACAGACCAAGCACCTAGCCACGAAGCGAGCTACCTCCCGCTTCATCCCGGACCACCAAACATGCTCCCTCAGATCTCGGTACATCTTGTTGGCACCAGGGTGTACAGAGTACTAAGATCTGTGGGCCTCCTGCAAAACCTGCTCCCTGAGCTCTCTACTGGGCACACATAACCTGGAACCGTGTCGCAAGGTACCATCCTCTGTAAAAGAAAACTCGCCATCCAACAATCCTGCTGGAACCTACTCTCGAAGACACCATAGAGCAACGTCCTCAAACTGTGTTGCCTTGATCCTCTCCATCAAGTCCGACTGAATCTGCATGCCCCACATCTGTATCTGTACTCCGGGCACTATCACCTTAATCCCAAGGCTCTCCAAGTCAGCAAGCAAGTGACGGACCTTGGTCAAACACATGGTTGTCGGATACCTACTCAAGGCATCGGCAACCACGTTGGCATTCCCTGGGTGATACTGAAGTAGGATGTCAAAGTCCTTCATCAACTCTAGCCATCTGCGCTGCCTCATGTTCAGCTCCTTCTGATTAAACACGTACTTTAGCTCTTGTGATCTATAAAAATCTCCATTCTCTCTCCGTACAGATAGTGCTTCCACAACTTCAGAGCAAATATCACTGCTGCCAGCTCCAGGTCATGGGTAGGGTAGTTTTTCTCATGGGAACGTAATTGCCTGGAAGCATAGGCAATCACCTTTCCATGCTGCTGTAAGACATAACCTAGCCCCTTCCCTGAAGCGTCACTAAAAATAGTGAATCCCCCTGATCCTGAAGGCAATGTCAGAATTGGAGCTGTCGTAAGCCGCTTCTTTAACTCATCAAAAGCTGCCTGACATTCCTCTGAACAAACATACTCAGCATCCTTCCGGGTCAACCGAGTCAACGGCTCTGCAACCCGGGAGAAATCCTGCACAAACCTCCTAAAATACCCTACCGGCCCCAGAAAACTCCTGATCTCTGCCACTGAAGTCGGTGCTGCCCATGCCTCAGCTGCTACGATCTTTTTGGGGTCAACTGAGATACCATCTCCAGTCACCATATGCCCCAAATAGTCCACCCAGTCCAAGAAGAATTCACACTTGGAGAGCTTCCCATAAAGCTGCTCCTTCTTGAGAGTCTCCAGCACTATCCTCAGATGCTCCTCGTGCTCCTCCTCAGTCTTTGAATACACCAAGATGTCATCAATGAACACCACCACAAACTGATCCAGGTACTGGTGGAACACCTTGTTCATTAGGTTCATAAACACTGCTGGTGCATTGGTTAGCCCAAATGGCATAACCAAAAACTCAAACTGCCCGTACCGCATCCTGAAAGCGATCTTGGAAATATTCTCTCCCTTCACCTTCACCTGGTGATATCCCGACCTCAGATCAATCTTGGAAAATACCCGAGCTCCGCTCAACTGGTCAAAAAGATCGTCGATCCGCGATAGTGGGTATCTGTTCTTGATCGTGAGGTTGTTGAGTGCCCTAGAGTCAATACACATCCGTACTGACCCATCCTTCTTCGGTACAAACAATACTGGTGCACCCCATGGCGACGAACTCGAACGGATGAAGCCCTTGTCCTGCAACTCATCCACTTGCTTCTTCAGCTTCACCAACTCACTGTTGTTCACTCGATAGACATGCAGAGAGATGGCTTCTGCTCCTGGAACCAAGTCTATCGAGAACTCAATGTTTCTGTCTGGTGGTAATCCAGGCAACTCCTCTGGAAAAACATCCATATACTCTGCTATCAAGGGGTGTGGAATCGTCTGCTCCTCAACCGAGACTCCGCAGAAAACTTCGCTGCTCTACTCCGCCTGACGTCTGGAGTACTCAAACTCTGGCTCCTCCGGCACTCTGAAGAGAACTCTACCCCCTCTACAATCAATACTGGCGTGGTGTCTGCTCAACCAATCCATACCGAGTACTATATCGTAGTTCGGCAATGGCATTATGAGCAGGCTCACCTCCAACTCACGGCCTCCCAAGACAACACTCCGACCCTTACAAACATCATATACGAGGATAATGCCACCCCCGATCGTGATCTTGTAAGTCCTAGGCAATGATTCAGCTATGATACCGTATCTAATCGCAAATAATACTGATATGAAGCTATGCGAAGCACCAGAATCGAATAAAGCAAAAGCTGGACTGGAGTCGAGAAGAACCGAACCTGCGATCAGCTCTCCTATCACCTGTGCATCCTCAGGTGCCATGGCGAAAGCTCGCCCCAGCTGTCCTCCCATGGCCTACTGCTGATGCTGGACAAATCTCTGCTGCTATGTCGGCAGGGCTGGTCCCCTCTGCTGGCCTGTTGGAGCTCTGACTGCTGCTTCCTGAGCTGCTCGTCCCATGCGACACTCCCTCATCTGGTGGTCTGCTGAGCCACATACTAGGTACTGGCCCAGCCTTTTCTGGCACTCATTGAAGACATGCCCGGGCTTCTTGCAGTAAGCACTAGTGATAACCTGTCTCTGGTCCTGCTGGTGCTGTCTTGGCTGCTGCTGCTGGTGAACTAGCCTCTGCTGGATCGGCTGCGAGTGGAACTGCCTCAGCTGCTGGTGCTGAAAGTAAGGCCTCTTGGCCTGGCCTCTACTGCTGCTGCCCCCAACTGGGTCTCGTCCCCTCTTGAGCCTAAGCTCAAGATCATCCTCAGCCAATAAGGCTTCCGTCAGAGTCTCCTCGAAAGTGGCATCCCTGTTGGCCTTGGTCAAGGACTTGACTTCCTTGACCAGACCCTTCCGGAACCTCTGGGCCTTCGTCGACTCGCTCAAGCCCTCTACGAATCTGCCGAGGCGGCTGAACTCCCCCACGTTCTCCTCGTCTGACAGACTTCCTTGAACTAAGCTCTCGAACTGCGACTCCAAGGCTCTAAGCGCTGAATCTGGAAAGAACTTCTTCTTGAAGATGCCCTTGAACTCCTCCCAGGTCTGTCCAGCTACCTCCACCCTGGGGTCTGACTGATACCAGGTGTGAGCAAGATCTCGCATCCGGCTAGCTGCTGTCTCTATCTAGAGATCTGCCGGTATCCGGGCCAGGTGGAAGATCTCCTCTATATGCTCGATCCACTCGTCAGCATATAGAATCCCCTCTGTCCCCAGAAAGTCTCTGGGGCTCATCTTCTGGAACTGCTCTATCCCAGGTGTCCTCGGCTGCTGGACTGCTGGTCAAGCTGCGATTATCGTAATGGCCAACTCCATGCTCCTGGCCTGCCGGGTCTGCTGCGCATCCATAAACTGCTGGAAGTAGGAAAATATCTGTGCCGCGTCCACGAATTCTGTAGGCGGCTGCTGGAAATGTATCTCTGGGATGACTGGGTCCGGCCTCCGACCTGGTGGAGGTATACCCCCTGCTGCTGCTGCTGAAGTCTCAATACGAACAGAGGTGACAGGAGCTGCAGTCTCCTGGCCCTGCTGTACTGGCTGAGAGGTAGCAATCCCCTCTATAGCATCCCCATGAACGGTACGTTGCAACCGCGTCTCCACCATCCTGAAGACAGACCAAACAAGAGTATCAATTTCTGAGAAAGAAACGATATAACAAAGGCGGACAATTAAAATTCAAAAGAATCAGTTGACAATAAGGATTTAGATGGCAATAATAGAGTTTTTTCTAATATGATTGAGTACCTTGAAAACTAATGTCCTATATCCTACTGCAGGCTGTAGTGATACTCTGGTTCAAATACACTACACTTCTAGTGCAGACCTGTATGGGCCACCACTAAAAATGTGTCACAACCCACACCCTAGAGTAAGGGCACGAGACGTGGGTACGTCCAGCCTACGCCGCAGTGTCGGCGGTAGAACGCTGTCCTAGGTTACAATATCTAACAATATAATGCTAACAGTTTATACTCCCCGAATGGGGGTGACATAACAGAAAGTAAACTCAATCACAACTAAGGAAGAAGAAGCACGATATGTTATAGAACTCAAGGAAATACAAATGATCAAAATAGTCTAAGTATCTAAGATAACATCTCAGCAATATCCAGAATACAAGTCTCAACTATTGAATATGAAAGAATATATACAACCCAGATCTCAAGAACAGAAATAAAGTCTAACTAAACTAGTCTCAAGATAACATAAGTAAGATAAGGCCTAACTAAGCTAGTCTAAGCAATAGGGGTAATGTCATCAGCTAGAGCTGGGTCCTCCTGAGAGTCCAGCTCACAAGTGTCGTCTAGGGCTGCCCCGTAGAAGGTATCCACACAGGCCTCCTCCTCGTCCTCTGTAATATTTTCAACAGGTCCAGTCGGGACAGGAGCGAGCACAATACATCTCAACAGATCATAGCAGGTTCGAAAATATAATCATACAGTAAAGTAAGATACATGAACTGAAAGAAATACAGTATGTAAACAGAGAGAGAACTGTAATAGAAATATATACCATAAATAGAGAACTAACAGTGGCTAGTGAGTCAGAGTATAATATAGACATATAAATGGCATAGGAGATTCTGATGCTACACTACGAAAAGATTCTGATGCTACACTACTTGGATATTATTCATATGTCTACTTCTACTCTCCCGTACCCACAATCAATACACAAGGATGCAGCCAAGTTATGTTATGATTCCATGCAATGGCCCACAAGGGGTGATACATGGTAGGCCCATAAATGGGTGATTCTGGGAATGCCCATAAGTGGGTGATTCAAGGAGACTCTGTGATCATGAGAGTACATGTCACAAGTGATCAATGAACCGTGAAGCATAGTGATCACTACACCAGAAAAGGCATTTAGGAACAATTTTTTAATGTACCTAATATTTTTAGGAACATATAAATACCGTTCCTAAAAGTGGCGTTGCAATATTAGGAACGGTTGTAAAGTGTTTCAAATGTTATTTTGAAACGTTTAGGAGGCGTTCCTAAAGTACATTTTAGAACACATATAATATGTTCCTAAAATATACTTGGGACGTCTATGAAATGTTTCTAATTTCACTTTTGAAACACATACAATACGTTCGGAAAGCATTTCTTAGGACGCCTTTAAAATGTTTCTAAATGTCTTTATGAAACGTTTTGCACCCGTTCCTATATATAATTTGCAACAGTTTTTACATACTCTTGTGGCTAAATTTGAAACACTTTATTAATGTTCCAATGCATTTTTCTAATTTTAATTTTATAGCCAATTTTTATTTTGAACCACAAATATAATTCATAAACTGAACATAAAACACATAATAAATGGTGCAATATTTTATACATTGCCTCAATCAACATCAAGATAGCCATTAACAAAGCTATCAACTTAATATACATTAAACAACCAATAACACATCCCAAAAGTTAAATCTTTACAAAACATTCACCAAGAGTATATATAATGTAAGTGACAAATATTATATAAAATCAAGCTGGACAAAAATATCTGTTTACAAAATTTAGATAATTCTAAAAGTTTTTTTCCAACAGAATGATAAAGATTTAAACAATGCTAGCGGTAATTGGCAACACCTGCATACAACAATAAAAAAAGTTTAAGTTAAAATCAGGATATTGGATAACAAAAGACTAAGATGAACAAAAAAAATCTATGATGAACAAATATGCTATATTCAAAAAATTGGACAATTACTAGATGCACAGTTTCTATTATATAAATTTTTTCTAAGAACAATTTCAACTGTACAAATATGGGAGATGGCCTAAGTAGTGAAACGCATGTTCTTGTTAAACTGAGACACAAAGTCAAGTATATGTATTCATCCATTTTTATTCCACGGTATTACAATATGAAATAAGTTCTCATAATAAGCACACTCGAATAATTGTACTATGCAGCACACTAGCTGCAGATGCTGTAGAGAAAAATATTTTTTTCTCTTTGTTTAATAGGGCACGACACACTATAAATATTTTTTTTCTTTAAGACCTGTATTTATTTGTTGATATCTTGAGTGTCAAAATGATCTCCTTAGAACTTGAAAGAGCATAGCTGTACATGTTGATACTCTACTATACTGACTTTTCTCGAATCGTGCCCAGAAATGAACCTTAAAGTTCATTAATCTATTCATTCCATAGGAACTACTGAAGAAACAGTTTATGCGAACCATCCAAGAGTCGTGGGTAAATTGGGGACTGGCCAGACTGAAACTTGAACGGGTTACTCAAACAGTTCATTTGAATTGTTTTTAGGTCAGACAACTGTCATCTGTTGATTCTAATCACTGATTGAAAATGCTTATGGATCTTGGTTGAAGTAATTGCAGCTCATGCATGATTATATGCACAGAAACTATGGGCTCAGGTTGATGGCTTGTTGCATGTGCTGATTAGTGATTACCTGGGTAATATGCTGTATAACTCATACCAACGAACAGTATATCCTGCACAAAATAGTCATATAGATACGACGGAAACATTACTGAAAGAAACCATAATTAGATGCACTTTAAAGTTCTGCTCTCATAGCAAATCTTCCAATCAACAAATCATATAAAAGTAGCCACTAGAAAGAAAGTTATATACGCATGCTTGAAATGAAACCATAAGGAGTGGTCAGAAAATACTTCCAAATGCTTGAGCAATTTGCTACTACTACTATATATATTCAGTATAGTTGTTGAGAAAAAAGCATTGTAATAAAGTTTGACCATGTAGACTGGTACGAATAACCTGCCCTCATATGCTATATAGTGGACAAGAGAAGTAGATACTAAGTAATATGCTGCAGAAAAGTAAAAGATATAGAATTAAACTTACGCAAGTCCAGTGCCAGCAATATCAAACTCCAGGTGAATGCAGGACCGGTCTGAAGCAGGCGTATGAAGCTCTCGTCGCACAGCCACATTAGCTCTAATCAGGAGAAAAAGGAAGCACGGGATTTCCTGAATATTAGACATGGAATCCACTCCCGTACAGTGACTTGCAGTACAGATGTCTACATTTCATTTAGTACCTGCATGGATGCTGAATATCATGAACATCATGGCCATTTGCCAGACTCCAGTTCCTCTCCATTCGAGAAGCCTCTTCTGAGTCAATTAGGACCACCCTGTATTCAGGAATAGCAGCTGTATATGTGGAAGATGCGGAAGATGATTAGATTGTAAAGACGATCGTATGTGAAAGTTAATGTACTACAAATAAGTATGTCGATAAATTTAAGAGCAAAATTTATTTTTGAGAAGGTAAATAGGCAAATCCCCATGATGGAAGCTTAAGCTCCTACCCTCTCAGCATCATTTATTCGATAAGTCTTGTGTCATAGGATTTCAAGATCTCCATCTACTCCAGATATGGGAATGGTGTTTATTGCAGAAAAAAGTTACGCTACACCATATTGAGTCCAATCTTTTCCAACCATAGGCATGAACTGACCTAAGACATCAAACCTGTGATAAATAGAAAAGACTCTATGATAAATTTATTCTAATATGTAGAAACAATTAAATGGCATACAACATCAACTTTCAACTATTAAGCTTCATATAGACAATTATATAGCACATCCATTCTAGTTAACAACCACATATAAATATCATCAATATCTACACTATCATCAATATGGATTTTGTCTAATCAAACTATTAATTTTGAGAATAATAGTCAATATGGATTCTGCCTTGTATGTATCACTAGATCATGAAGTTTTCAATTACAGTCCTTGCGGAAGAACATGGAGATATTGATATGCACATGGGGACAATCATATATACCCCCATTGTTTTGTCAAGAGAACCACTGTACAGTTTATCTCTAGACTATGAAATAGCAAAGCTGGTTACCGCTTTCATATGGACAAACAATGGTAAACAATCCAAATGTATAGATCCTAAAGTTACAAGCTTAATTCAAGAACAAATCTCTTTAATTTTCTAGTTTGGTATTCAAGAACAAATCTCTCTAATTTTCTAGTGTAGCATCTAGTATGCATTTCCTGGACAACAGTGTGCGCATGTGTATGGGGGTCTGTGTATAGTGCTAATGGATAGCAAGGATGTGGGTTAGTGTGTGTAGGGATAATTATGCACAAGGTGCAGGTGGGAAACTGTGGTGCGTCCGTAGAAAGTTGTATAAGATGTATGACTATTGGGGGGCTATAGGATACCTGTATGAGTGATACATAAATTCCTGTAGCATGGGAGTAGTATGTGATCCTGCAAGGAATGCCAAATGGGTTATTGTAGTGTGACCAGGATAGATGTTAGAACCAGTTATTAGGAGTGTATCTTGTGTGTAGGCAGGATCTGCTAGTTGTGGCCTACATAGCAGCAGTTTTGATTTATGAACTACATATTGTTGCTAGTAGCAGTATCCAAGGTAAGGGGGAAATGTTTATGTGTAGCAGTTTGGATCAAATATGGCCTGATATAATAGAAATGAACCTATGCAGCATAAAAAACAAGGAAATGATAAGGTAGGGTGTGGTTATTTTCTCTTTAGGCTTCTAATAGTACTTTGTAGAATCTATATTAGTTGTCGATCTTGCTTATGATTTATTCACCTTTATTATTTTACTGTTGAAGAAAGATTTGGATTCTTTCTTATTTTTTCAGCTCAAAGAGTTGCATTAAGAATATAAAGAAAAATATTGTATAAAATATAAACACCATTCACTATCCTTGATATGTACAGCATTGATAGCATTATGTCCATTCATGCAATATCCTTCAAAATTTTGCACTCAAGAAGAAACAAGGACCCAGTTTGAAAAGCACAACAGGAAAATAAAATTTGTAAAACGTGATAAAATGGGAGTAAATTGTATTTTGTTTGTATGGAATATGTCAAAGGACAAATTTATCAAATCAAAATTGGGGTGCTAGAATTACTTACTAGAATCTCCTTAATTTCAAGACTTTCTTCTGTATTGAAGCCCCAAAAACTGGTGATGTGTCTGTGGCCCCATTGTGTAGGACACTTATCGGATACAATTAAGTGTTGGGTGCATGCCACTATAAAATTAGTGCCCTTGACATAGAAGAAACCCCTTTTATGTCTTTACTACACTTTGTTACTAAAAGCACATTTCTGTAAAGAAAAAAATTGCATCAAAAAAGTTGGAAAGTGCAGGTGTGATTTGTTAAGGTTTCAGTATCTCACTGGTAGAATACAGCAGGGTGCCGGTAGAATCTTGGTAGGGGCAATGCAGAAGCATTGCTCCGTCGTGCTGCTCTTCAAATTGCGGACCGCGCCCTGGCCAGCCCTTCTTCTATTACGGATCCAGCCCTCACCTTCCTCTTCGTCTACAATCGATAGAAATGTGACTTTTCTCGAGATTGACTTAAATTGTCGACAACTGAACAAACATTAAACAAAATGAATGGTATATAAATAGTATTACATGGTATGCCTGAGATGTTGGCATAAGGGAGCTGGAGGACCACTAGGGATGCCTGGTGCTCTGTGTTATATTAATTTTCCAAAGGACTAGGTGAAAAAAAGAAAGCAACAAAGTAGTTGGACATTGCAAAAAATCTCAATTCCAAAAGAAGATATTATATAAGTGGTACAAAACCATAGCAGCTACAAGCATGTTGCATCATCAATATGTAAAAACTCTTAAATTCATCTAAAAAAACATTACGAAGAAAATAGCTATTTGAAGTAGGCAGTGAGAATCCTATTACCTATCTTCCAATAGTGTAACCAAAACATCTTGACAATATTTAGAGCTGAATGAGTATGCATCACAACACGGCTATGATACACAAGGATCCATGTGCACACCAATAATCACATCATGTATATTTGATATAACATGTTTCTCGCAGAGATCAGAGAAACAACTAATCAAGATATTGATATAAGTTGAACCAAGTGTGATTGAAAAATAAGTTTTGAGGCACTGGTAACGACATGGTTTCACTTCAGTTGACAAAAATATTTGAGCTGACGGTCATTGAAAAAAGAGGTCTTATGAACAAGTTAATAGACAAGCTGAGGAAGAACATGGACCATATATTCCAACTTCACTGTATATCATGATTTAGAAAATGACCTTAGCTTTCCAAAGTATGATGAACACATTTTCTGTGGTTCTTAGTGGTTCGACAAGTAAATTTTTGAAGCACTGTGTACAACTGAGAAACCACACACTGAGCATCCACGTATATAAAAAAGCCAATATCAAATTTTAACCAATATATCGAATAATACCATTATTTTTGCTGATATAATGTTAGTAATAAGAAAATTGCTGTTTATTGGGACATCTTTTTGTAGTTGAGAAAGAAGATAGCATATTTAAGTTTTAGTACTTAGTGGAGGCAAAATATAGAACTAGAGTTTGGAAACATACAAGTCTGAAAATCAGTTTCCAATATGTCTGTTGTGTCCGACATGTAAAAAATACTACGGACACTCCAAGCATGCAAGGACAAAGCAAGATAAATGAATTTTTCATGATGGCATTTAGCTAACGACATAGGGCTAGAAACTACACTTATCATTACACCTAGAGATTATGTTCAATTAGTAAATATTAAAGTCTTTAGACATCTATAATACCTTCAGAATTTGCATCATTGTTCTTGTTCACATGTGGAATTTCCTTCTCCGAGGTTTATCTAGTTCTCATGATCTACACCATAACAAAAAAATAGGGAAGGGGGGAGGGGAATTATAGAACTATATCCAATGTTAAAGCTACTACATTTTCTTATTGTACTCTTCTTCCATGACACTTGGCTAGGGTTTAAAATCAGAAGGTTCTACGCTCTGAGAACATTCCTACAACAAAAAAAACCCTTAGCCAACAATGCTTGTGAAAGAGATGACAAGCAAAATTTTACTTAAAAAATGGTACTTTTGGAACTTATTATTCCCAAACTTCCAAATCGAGCTTTCATTAGTTAAATCACATTTTGAACACACCATTCCAAGTCCTCATATACCCAATTTGAACTGACACTGCATTTCAAAAATACCTGTGTCTGATTAAGCTTACGGGAACTAGACTCGAGTGATCTGAACTGATGCTACACTCCAATCCTTTCGATCCTGCCAGGAAAGAACTTCTTGAGGCATATTATTGAATACTAGGTGTTCGAAATTCAAAATCTAGTCCATATCATCGATTTGGAACCCTATTTTGATGATATGGTCTAGAGATTGATTCGAGAAGCTCACAATTCAAAAGGAGATTATCGATCGGCCTTGTGGTTGCCAGGTGTCCACCAAAAATGAACTTGTCAACTCCTTTCCCCCTCGTTACTGCAACCCAGTGTGCAGCCAGAGAAAGCCAACATATCCAATTCATATCGTAGATGAAGAATAAGAAAAGGCCCATTCTAGTACAACTGGACGGCAATCAACATCCTAAACCTGGAAATACCAATCAAGGTCGCTCGACGATATCTTTTAAAGAGAGGCGCTCAAGTTCTTATCAGAAGAAATTCCATGAAGCTACCCACAAGCATCACAGGGATCAATGTGAACACAATATAAACTACAAAGAAAACATAAAAAGGAAATGCTATAAGAACTGTTCATTAATCTCTTTGCCATTCATGACCACGCCAATCCTCAAGTCATGGGCCACATGCACTAGAAAATTCTCCACAAACAAAGGGACTAAAAGTTTGAATAGAGACACAAAGTTCTACATAGGAATCCCTTTTGGTCAAGTGTAACGCATGAATCGTTTCTCAAAATTAGCATAGTGTACAAGTTATGAGATAACACAAAGCAATTTATATGTAGCATAAAGAAATAAAAGGTTGGCATAATGCACTCATGCACACATATAATTTAATTGTCAGTTTCGGCAGCTTTTCAGCACTTGGGTGGCTTAAGTCAATACTCATTTGAAAAATAATAGATTTTTCCTGCTCTTTGGACCATATATTTTGATCTTCCTATCAAACACCCATTTTATAGACACTTGGAATTGTTATGCGTTGTGTTCTACTAATGTATTCACTCCAATTCTAGCTGCATTCTAATCAATAAAATTGCCATTCATTGTCATTCCTTAAAAACTAATGTTCCTGCCTACTAAAGCTTCTTTTGTTGTCACTGTGGGTGTTCTGTGGGACAGAACACTTGAGAATATCTTCAAGATAGCTAACTATAAGGATTTGTCTGGCAATGAATGTTATTATGACTAAACATTGTGGCATGAGGCAGGGCTATTCAGTAATAAATCTTTTGGGTTCATTTATGGCAACCATTACTTCCTATTAAGTAGTAAAGTACAAATTCTACCAAAACTTGAGATGATTGTCCTTATTAGAAGAATTGCCATAATGTTAGCAGCAAGGGATTCACTACTTTTTCAGAAACCCTCCAAATCAATAGCAATAATGAGTTATGATAGACAGTCAAAACACACAGAAAACTAGATGAGTAACTTTAGTGATGTATAACTATGAGGAGGTTCTTGAAACACAATACTTGAGAAAGAATTGGTACAGCTATAGGGTTGAAATCATCATAATCATTAGGATCAATCGAAACACAGACACGACCTGGAACACAGATAAATATTAACTTTAAATTATGCAGTGAATAGCAATTGTAGCTAATGATTTTCAAAAGCTAAAAATGGAAGGCATCAGTAATATATTGTCTCTAAAGAAAATAGATGTTTACCTATTTTAGGATGTATGCAGAAAGGTGCCTTCAACAGATGATTCAGGTGTTTTGAAACCTAATATAAAATAAGAAAGCTCATTATAAGAAAATATTATGGCCATGCATGAATACTTTGTGTGAATATGATATAAGAATACCATTGTACTAACCTCCAAGTCAATTCTCGGGTAGGTATAAGAAAAAATAATCTCTTCAACACACCTACGCAGCCCTTGCACCTGAAAGATCATAAAATTGCAACAAAATATGAATTCAATCATCACATAACATTTACAACGTCACATCAAAAAAACCATGCGAACCCCACATTAACATAAGTCTTCGTTTTAAAGGCCAGATAATATGAAATTAGAAATTGTTTATACCATTTGCTTCAGAAAAGCCTTTTATGGTCATCGACACCTTGTTTCAAACCCTTGTACCTATATGTAAACTCCCTAAATTATCAAGATATGCATGTCAAGACTATCTCATGCATTTGATATACCCCCTCAATCCAAGCTATGCCCAGATTATCTCAAATGGTTACATTTTGTACTCCATCGAGTATTGACCACTCAAAATTCATTTCTAGTACTTCACTCACAAGTTTTGTTCTTTTATGTCTAAATTGTGTTTAGCAAACCATTCGCATTGTTATTAAACTTTGCACTAGATGGGTGTTCAGCATGTGAGCGGGCTTCCATCTCAACGATGGGGTGTTCAACATGTGAGTAACGTCGCCTAATATATATCATGTTTAGTGAAGGTTGTGGAAACCGATCATAGAGGCTATGCTCAATTTTGTTTGAGGGTCAGGATAGAAATATAACCATAAACTTGCATAACTTATACTTAACACCAAATAAGTATTATGAGTATAATTCTCACAAAAAAAAGTCCTAAAATAAAGTTATACTGAAATTTATAAAAGTTAAATGTATGTTTCTAAGATAATAATAAAAGTCAACATGAATAGTAAAATGGTACTGTATGGATAAATATATAACAAAAAGGAAAAAAAATCGGTAATTTTTAACCTTTGTACTTCTTCTTCACCATCCACCATAGAAAATACTACAAGTCCTACAAGTGAGTATGTTTATGGATGGTGGATGATGCCGTCAACTCAACTTTCCCATCCACCTTGTTCACGAGTTCCCCTCTCTCTCTCTCTAGCCAGAGGAACATCATATTTCCCAAGTTAGTATACGTAATAAATCTCCCTATTTGTTTACTTAAAACAAGACATGCAAAGAAACTAGAGTAGCATCTCATGTGGATGATGCATATCACTACCATCGCCTCGGTCACCACTGTAGCATTGTATTCATCGACAAGAAAAGTCTTACTCCTATGGGTATACTTAAAAAATTGAATTCTAGGGTGCGCAACCTCGCCCGCTCGACACCATGTGCCTACGCCCTTGCCTACAAGCTATGAAAATTCTAGAGTAAACAAAAAAAATAAAAAGAACAAACATTGGAAAAAAATTTGGGCGATCGTACACGGAAGAATCACCTATGAAATCTTCCTCAGGGATGATGGCGATCGTGCGCAAAATCTTCCTCGGTGGATGATGCCTTCAAACCCTTCTCTTCCAACGTCGTGTCAAATCCTTCGGCGATGGCTATCGTACGCAAATGGCAACCTACAAACCTCCCTCGATGGCGAGCATGCGCGATCTTGATGGAGAGAAGAAGATGAAGGAAGAGTATGTGGGTGATGGTGAGAGAAAAAAATGATTTGGAGGGAGACAAAAACTATAGAATATGAGAAGAGGGAAAAAGAAAAGTTTGGAACGTTTAGGTTTAGGTTGGGTGAATTCTTTTTTTTTGCTAAGAAGCTATATTTAACAAGTACCTATATGCACAATATGTAAGTCCAATTTGGAACATATTTGGAACACTAAATAACCGTATTTTAATAAATATTTTTTCCAAAAAATAAAGTAAAATTTATTAGGAACATTTTCTTGATTCGGAACATATTTAATATGTTTCAGAACCTAGGAACTAAAAATAAGCATTCCAGATTGAGAAATACCTAGTGTTTTCAAATGTCCATTTTGGTATAGTGGATACACCATATAAGTGAAACACATAGAACATGTAGTATCTGATGCTCCCTGAGGGGATAACATCTCAAGAAGGGATCCATATAGTACTAATCCGTGTGACCAACGTGACAGTATCAAGTAAAGTAATTTAAAGCATGAAAATAATTCTAAGCAGGATATGAAATGATCAGAGAATGTACTCGTCTGGTATCTGAGTGTCCGGATGAAATGTACTGTCCGATGAGAGGTATCTGGCTCCTAATCAGAACAGCACAAGTCACAACAAGTCTAAAATGATAACAAGATGCAATTCAATGCATTCTAAATGAATCTAGGTCAAATCTAGGCCAAAGTCAACTCTTGGTCAACTCTGGTCAACCCGAGAAGTCAAACTAGGTCAACTATGGTCAAACTAGGTCCACTACGCCTAGGGTCCAGCTACGTGTCCAACACCCTGAATCTTCGTGTCGAGTCGCACAGACGTGTCCACACACGTATATCAGAACCCAATTATACGACTGAACAGTCAGTGTAAAAACAGTACAGTGTCTCGTGTTCCCTCGACATGACACAAGGGGTCGTGCCACTTGGGGAGTGTCATGTCAGACACTGCCCCATCGTGTCCATGAAGTTTCATATGTCCCAGTGTCCTACCCAGTGAGCATTTGGCCCCGAGTAGCAGGACACGCACACTGCTCGCACGCGTGTGTGCACCCACGTGTGCACGTGTCCAAACCGACACGACACGACACCAAAGCAATCCCAGTCAACCAGAATCATGTAAGCCACATCAAAACACAAATTCCTATTTAAACTCCTTCCTAAAAACAATTCAAAATGCCCTTTGGGGCATTTCATCAAACACCTTAACCAATAGGCTGATACGTGTCCATTTAGGACACGAAATGGACACAAAATCCTACAGAAATCTAGGGTTAGCTAGGGGACACTTAGATCTAGGTCATTATGCAAAAAATAACAGCATCTAATGTAGAGTTTTAGGGATTTACCTATTGGTGTCACAACTCCTCAAAAAGCTCCAAAGTGGGGTGTCCCTTTGCTCCCCAAACTTCACCAAATTGCTAGCAAACTGAGAATAAAATACACCAATAGCAAGAAAACCTAAATTAAAACCTATTGTAATTTTTTTGAGGGAAAAATAAATTAATTTGGATTTCTTATGAATTAATGAAGTTGGAACATACCTCGCTTTCCAAATAAAACTTTCCTAAAGAGGCTAGCCCTAATGGAAGAGAGTATTTATAGGGTGGGATTCCCTAGGCTAGGTGTCCAGCCAACTAATGGATTAGGGTTAGGGTTAGCTAATGGCTTTGGGCTTCTATGGCTAAGTTGCTAATTAATAGTTCAACCATAAGTCATGGCTTATGACTTAACTATTCTAACTCAAATTCTAAATAGCCTATTAGGAATTAACTTATTGTTAGGTTAGGGTCACATGACCTAATCAAGTCCAAACACAACCAGGGTTAGCTTCTAGGTTAGTCTACCAAGTCAATGCTAGTCAAAGTCAACCTAGTCAACCCTCATTCAAATAATTCCAAAATAAATCCTAAAAATTCCCATAAATTCAAATAAATTATAATATATTCAAATAACCTTAAAATGACAAAAATACCCTCAAACTAGAAATGTGGTAGTGACACTTCTTCTCCCTGACATGGCCTCCGGCTACTTCGGCAGCGCCCTCCTCCAGCCCCTCCCCCCCCCGCCCCCGCCCCAGTCCCCGGTGGCCCTGGAGCAGCCCCACTCCCTCTCTCCCCTGCCTCTGCCTCGGGAACCCCAGGGACACCTCCCCCTCCTTCCGCGACGGTTCTTCCTTCGGCTTTCCCGTCGTCGGTGCTCTCCCCCACCCCCGCGAGTTGTGCCCCCCCGGTGGTCTCCGGCGCTCCCTCCGGCGCATGCAGGAGGGTCCTCCCCCTCGACACTGGTAGGTCTCGCCAAGAGTTCGAGCCCCCTGGCGTCCCCCCCCCCGGGCCGTGGCTCCTCCGCTTCGGCCGGCCTCCTCCTCTCGCAGGCTCTGGCGGTTCCTCCCTCGAGTTCGCCGCGTCCGCCTTCGTTCAGCCGCCGTTGGACCTCTCTGAAGCCCCCCGCCCCCTCTCACCCCCCTCCCCCCTCACGGTCGGTGCCCGTCCCCCTCCCGTCCAACTCCCCCGCCGGCCTCCACCGCCAGTACTTCCCCCTTGGCCTCCCTCGCCCCCGCCGGCCTCCCTCGCCGGACCCACCTTCTCCCCTCCGTCTTCCACCGTCGGCGTCCCTTGGTGACTTCGGGATGCGAGCGATATATATATATATATATATATATATATAATACAAAACACAAAGGTTTTTGAATCCTAGGGCTGACTGTGCCAAGATAAAGAGTGGTTGGGATTTAATCTTGGTGAATCAACGGTTGTGGATGAACATTATTGAGAGTGGAGTTTTATGGGGAATCCAAAGAGTGGGGTTTGCACTCATAATGGTTGTGGATGAGCATTATTGAGAGTGGAGTTTTATGGGGAATGAGCATTATTGAGAGTGGAGTTTTATGGGGAATCCAAAGAGTGGGGTTTGCACTCATAATGGTTGTGGATGAGCATTATTGAGAGTAGGTTTTATGGGAAATCCAAAGAAAATTCACATCCAGCAGTGGTTGGGATTTAATATTTTGATGGGGGCCTCATAATTATTATTGTTCGTTTAAAATTGGGGGTCCAAGATTTTGAGGGGGAATACCTTAAATAAACTATGCCCTATGGGCACGAGTTATGACTAGTATATATATATATATATATATATATATATATATATATATATATATATATATATTTATATATATATATATATATATATATATATATATATATATATATGTTTTAATGACAAATATAGTTATTAATACTAAGATTAAATATATGCTTTATATTGGAAAATATTATAATTTTATGTTTTGTAATGTTTTAGAGACTATATTTTTTATATATATATTTTGTATCTTTTGGGTTTTAGAAGTTAGTTTTGTAAAGAAAAAAAAAAGAAAAAAAAGAAAAAAAAATACATATATATATACCATGTGAACAGTGACATTGCACTGTTCACCGTTTCCTTCCCCCGACCCACGCCCTCTCCGAACAGAGGACAACTCCTTAAATCCAAACATATCCCGATTCAAATTCCAATCAAATCCTTCAAAAGTCTTTTTACTCCAATCCTATCTAGATTCTCCAAAGATGCTCTCAAACCAAATTGTTCCAATTTAAAATCGAATTTAGGAGAGAGTATTTATATACTCACGTATTCAAACTTTTGCTGGAAAAATCCCATCAATTTCGCTCGTGATCCAGTCCAGGCAACCCTAGAACCCCACGGCCATCCCGCGACGAAGCACCGCCACCTGCATGCCGGCGTGCCGCCCTGACCCGTCGCCAGCAGCCTAACTGTACGTGCAAAACATTGCCACACAGCAGCGCCAACACCGTAAGGTATGCATGTTCAACCTTCGATTTTTTTCCTCGTAGGTTGACGTTTATCCAAGCTGTAAATAATAGTAATTCTTGAAAGTTCAATATAAATCGTATAAAACTGAATACCAAGACACTGTTGGGAACTGGATTGGAAAGGCACTTTTTGGTCGATTTGCCGATAGTTTCAAAAATCTGTTTAAACATATTTAATGACAACATATACGAAATGGAAACCCTACTTTTATTTTTATTTTTCATTGATTAGATTGTGATTGAATCAGTTTCAAAGTTTTAGGATAAACTAGTTCCCGAACTTCAATTTTTAATAAATTTTCCCGATATGGCATGCGCCCTGACAAATCGGGCGACGTGGTCACAACCCATAAGCATAGAAAGATGTGTAAGGATGTTGTCGATGTGTGGAATTCAACGAAACTCGATTTCGTTGTGTGTGCACGATAAAATCGAGGCATATCGGTCGAGATATCCAGTATCGACCCCTTTGCAAACTAGCCCATAAATTCTTGCACGTTCATCATTTCAAGACAAAACATACGCCATCAGAACCGTGTCATTTTTCTGGTCTTGTGTGCCAAGTATGGTCCGATTCTGAGACGGTCGACTAGAATGCTATTTTGGCGAGCCTGCCACCCACTTCAATGGGCAAAATTGTGCACGGTCCACCGAAATCCAACTTTGGACATACGGTTGGGTTCGTATCATCAAACCATACTCATAGACATATAGTTTGATGACTTTAGAGACTCTAGGTACTAGCACGCCTTTCGGTGCAAAGCGGGTCCAACAACAGATATCATTTTGACCCAAAATTATAATTTTGCCCCTGTGCACTTGGGAGGAGTCAGTGGAGTCAAATAAGGGGCAGTGGGTTTAGTTGAATTGGTTGATGGTCTTGGATGTGGGTTGAGCTCAAGGAATTAAAAGAAACAAGTAAGAAATAGGCTCTAATAATTAAAATAGGAATGGGCTCATAATAAATCAACTAAGGCTCTAAATCAAACAATATAATTAATTAATGATTTCTAAATAATAACCTAAAATCCAATTAATAATAGTAATAGTAATAAGTAAACTAAACTAACTAATTAATTACACTAAACCAAATATTTCTTCCAATTTAATTAAAACCAAAATTTTGAGTTTTACATCAAATGACTCTGCATAATCGGGGCATGACAAATTGGGCACGGCTTTACTCCTTAGACTCTTATTTGATTCACTTCAAATCAATGTTGCATCCGCGATTAACCAAAGTAGCTTCTGCGATTACTCAACGTTGCTTCTGAGATTAAATCAAAGATTGCTTTCATGATTATCCTAATGTTGCTTCTAGGATATTTCTAAGTCGATTCGTATCTAAAAAGTTCGTTGACCCTCTTGGCTGCTCACTGGATGTTCCATATAATTAGTCTAAATACATTATGATGCCTATGAATACATGATTATTATTAGTTTGGACACTAATGACCAAACAATGACTCGATGCCATAGTATGCTATGTTGTGAATGATGTTCAAAATATAGGAATAGAGAAAAGTTGCCATGTGTGTTGTAACATGTTTGAGAATTACATATTATGTTAAAAGGAATTGTGAATGGGACAATTGATGGATGAGTTCAACAGAATGGATGGGTTGACTCATGTGTGATTGCCTTTTGATTTTGAGACCTTAAGAATGTTGGTTTTGTGTTATGATCAAATTTGCATCATGATTGTCTGGAATAGACTTGGGTTCGGTATGGTTTAAGGATGGCTTCATTTCTGAGTGGTATATGTTGGCCTTGGTCATAGTCACACCTGATTTTGATAATCAACATAGACTTTAGTCGATACTCAAATAATACACAGCTACAGGTATAAAAATATAATGCCTACTTCCAACGTGCTACAACTCGTAGTCTTCATTTTATAAAAACTTCAGATGTTGATCAAGACATTTTTATTTTTTATTCTGTATTTTTTTATTTTATTGAGTGTAGAAAAATATGAGGTTGATTGGATTAGAAACTGGCTATTCTACTAAGCTCCACTGTCCAAATAGCCTTCCTATCTACTCCACATTCCATACTAATCCTATACCCAATACCAAGTTACCCAAAAAAATTAATACATTGAGCAATCTTCATAGAAATAACTCTAACCGAGTTTGTTTCGAGTTCGGTCCAAACTCTGCCTGAGTTTGGCCTAGTTAGTTCCTAATTGTTTGTTCTTCTTGAAGATCCGCAACCAATTTTCGAATTACGAAAAATGTGGACCGAACTCATGCAATTTTGTCCACAAAAATGATATAAATATTGGAGAAGTTTTAATTATAAATCATTTAATCATTCTCCTCTTCTCTATCTATTCAAAAGCAGTCCAGAGATCTACACTTTCATATTTAGCCTTTAGCAACTCCTAGCTAGGCCAAGTGCCTTTTCGATTCAATCTAGAGTTTGGTTCGAGTTGTAAAGAAAGTTTTTCAAAAATATTCCAATTTTTAAAGTTGGTCTCATTTGAAGTTGCGAGTCCTTCGAACAAAAACTCGTGTTGTAAGGAGCCACAAGCGCTCAGTTTAAAGCTTGTGCATAGTGGATTAACATCTGTACAATTCTAAGAAAAACTCCAAGTCACCAGATAATATAAATATTACAGCATCTATAACGTCCCAGAGAAGTCACTACACTTAGTCATTATTACAATTTATACAAGAATAATACCAGAGACAAATCCGATGACAAGAATAAAATATATAACTCTGGAATCTCAATACAAAATATACAAGGTAAAATCTCTAAGATAATCTAAGAAGTGAACTAGGCTAGATCTCTGCAATCCTATGTCCTGAGTCATGTTATCCTGCTAAATTATGGCCTCATGCTCTAGTCCATAAAAAGGTATAATATCCTCAAGTTCACCTACAACGTATCCAGTCAGGAGCGGAGCAAGACACAATCCATGATAATGAAACAAGTACAACATGGTGAACAAGAAAAGAACTAGTAAGGAACAAGGAAATATGATGACTGAGTAAAGTACAAGAGAACAAGATGAACGTGAAATCGTAAATGCATAACTAACCCTATGAAACACGAAACAAGAGATCATGACATGTGAATTTAAAATAGCTACTAGAGTATGTGACCAGCTGGGGTAAGAACATGAAGTACAAGTAATGGTATGGCTTAGAATTCCACATGCACGATGTGAGACCTAAGCTATTATGTATGGCCTAACTAACGTTTGGCTTTGGCCATATCTCTGTGGTATTTTTCATCCCCAGGTACAAGTAAAAGATCAATAACTAGAGCACAAGACCATGTCTTACAACAATGTATCTATTATGAAAGAGAACATGACATGGACTAAATGAGACAAGATCACGGAATGTACTTGCCTTGCTCTGGAAGTATCACGACCCGCACGCTAATATTCGAGCACGAGTACGTAGGCCACGCCCAGCCTACGCCGTAGTACCGACGGTAGTACACTGTCAAGTACACAAAAATATCTACAACATCTAGATGATCTATAGCAATAATATGTACTCCAATCACAACATCTAAGAAGATATGAATAAAAAGAGATAACTGTAACACTAGGACAACTAGAATCTACAAAATGAACATATGCGACAAGAATGTATCGGAGATAAAACAATAACAAAAACTAAATCAAACTATCAGGCCTAGTACTCCCGGAAGACAACTCATTGTGAAAGAATATCGAGATCTGCCTCAGCTAGCATCATCATGAACTAATAATGTGGGACATAATAATGCCTAAAATTTTGTCAATATATTCAGTCAGGATGGAACGAGCACAATCTCTAATAACAGTTCTAGTTAGACGATAAAAAATATGTTTCTGTAAATAGAGAGAATATACATGTGAAATGGAAAGTACATGAAAGTAACATTGTAAGGTTAAAGTTGTAAACTATAGCTAGAGCAATGGCAAGAAAACTAATCATATCATGTACAAGAGTCAAGAATTATACTATCCATGTGAGTGAATACTAGCTTTGACATGTGGCCAGTTTGGGAACTTATAGAATGTTTATGGCCTGGTTAATCATACGTGGGGTGTATGATTAACAATCACAATCAATACTTACATAATAGGGGTATGACCACATATCTACACTACTACTCCCCGCCTCCGACTGATACAGTGGATCCAACCATGACACGTTATGACATGGATTCTCTAAGAAGGTCGCGAGCCTTCACAGGAATCGTGTCTATACAATACACAAGAAATAAGGACAAGGTTTGCACAAGATATACCAAGGAATACAAGAAATAACATATCATGATGGGATGTAGACAAATACCAATCCGTGTGAATAATGTGTCAAGAGAACAAGGATATCTACACTAAATACAAGAAACATATAGGATATCAAAAAGCAGAAATATTATCAGAGAATGTACTCGCCTCATTTTAGTTGGAAGTCGACGTACACGACACGAACGTGTCGACACGGAATAGGTATGATGCTAAGCTCTGCAAGATGGTCCCAAACGACGGCACATGCGGTTCCACTGAGTCCAGAAAAGTCCAAATAGCCTAATTTGATATATATATATATATATATATATATATATATATATATATATATATATATATATATATATAACAGTCTAGAATCAAAATTTAGCACGATAATAGAGATGAGGAATAGGAAACGACTATAATAGTCGTGACTTATGATTTAAGGGAAAAGAATAACTATAAATACATATCTATCTACAAATCATTTATAATATTTAGAAACTATAATTTTATTTACAAAATATTATTAGGTAATACTAGAAAACCAAAATCATTTAGAATTTTACAAAACCATTTATATACATATATATAAGCTAATAATAATATGAATTACAAGTTGTTGATTATTTAAATATCAAGTTGCACCTCGTTCTTCGTACATCGAAACCTACGACACGCAAATCGAGATAAGACGATCAATTGTAATGTTAACAATCTTATAATAGTGATCCACATGATCATCTTGTCAATTTCAGCGATGTGAGATCACTGGAATCGACTGATCTCAGTTTCATTCCACGAGTTTTGAAATACGAACATAATAAGAATTAATTATAACTAATAGTGATATATAAAAAATATCTACATACGTTGTCGGATGATGAAACAAATATTAGCAACGTGTCCAGAATGGTCAAATTAGCTTGGATAACCTACCCATAAGTCCAATTTGGATACAGGAGCAAAATGATAATTTTGGATCAAAATTATGTCCGTGTTGGACCCACTTTGTACCAAACGATGTGCCAGGATACAAGTCTACTAAACCTACAAATTATATGTCTACGATTCCAGAATAACAATAGGAATCCAATGGTATATCCGAAATTGGATTCCGTTGACCCGATCTCAAAAATTCCGTTGACCAGGACATTAGAATTCGATTTGCACGGAAATACGTGCCAGAGCCAGAGTCCATTAAATCTATCAATTATATGTCAACGAGTCCAGAATGACGATACGAACTCAACTGTATATTCCGATGAGCCGATCTCAAAATCTAGCAAATTTTATATGAATTTGTGCCAGAAGGATGCCATGAGTCTATTGGTGGTGTCAGAATTTAAATCCAGAGTCTCGGGTCCAAAATCAAAATTTTAAAAGTTAGAAATTATTAATTCGGACGACCAAAATTGGCGTCAAATTCAACCAATCAAACAAGCTCACAATGAAACGAAACTTGAGGGACAAGAAGATGGTTATACCAGTTATGCACAGGAACTGGTGGCACATCATACGGAGCTGCGACGGCAGAGATACGCGTCCATGAAGTTGGCTCCACAAAACTGTCCAAAAATAACACAATTTAAATAGTCAACTTGGTGGCCGGTTTTGATCTATCAAACGATCAAATTAACCGTTGAAACTTGAGAGAAGCGAAGGGGTATATACCAAGATTGTGATGGAGGAAATAGTTTGTCGAACCGACGGTCAAATTGTCCAAAAAATGTGCACTCACTGTCGAATTGCGAATCTTGATTCGAATCCGAGCGCGTCACGACGTGATTCTGTGCAAAATGTACGAATCGCCCATACCACACGTCAGAGACAATGCTCGCATGTCGGGGTGGCACGCAGGGGGTCATCGGAGTGATGGGGGTGGTCGTGGGTCATCGTCGGGCTCGGTGGTCATCGGGCTCGGTGGTCGTCAGGCTCGGTACACGTAGGGGGGGTCGTCGGGCTCGATGGTCATCGCGGGCGGCGGTGTACAGCCGCACTGCACTACTACAGTTCCTGTTGCTGCTCACAGCTACTTTTGCTGCACTCCTGTATGTGTGCCTGCTTCTGCATTCAGGGCCATGTGTCGTGGTTAGAGCGGCGGTGGCGGATACGCTGGGTGAGGCTGTACGACGAAGCCTGGAGAGTTAGGTGATGGGAAGAGATGGTCGGTTGAATGGAGTAGGAGGTGATGGGATGATGGTGAAGTTGATGATGAGGAGAGGAGTTAGGGTTTAGTAGTGTGAAGAAGAATTGGAGAAAAAGAAGGGGTTGTCGGCTAGCATGGGGGGAAGCTGTTGTAGCTGTTTAAGGAGAGAGGTGAATTAAGAGTGGTTGAGTGAGAGAGAGATAAGTAGTTGTGTGTGTAAAAGTAAAGTAGAGAGAGTTGGAATCTTTTCAAAAGTAAAGAGAGAGATGTTTGGGGATTAGGGCCGGCTAGTCCAAGGGTGGTGTGTATTGTCATGAGGAGATGTGTGGTGGTTATTGTTGGAGGCAAAGTCATGGACCAAGAATAAGTGTAGGCTAGATTAGGTCATTATTTAGGAATTTTCTCAAGGGGGTGGTCTATTGAATATTTTTGAGTGGGTATACTTGTTGTCTGGTGTTTTATAGGGGGGATGACTGTGTTGGTATTCATGAGGGGATAACATGAAGCTTGGATTTGGTTCAAGGGAGTCGGGTCGGGTGAAAATCGGGTGTGGCACGATAAATGGCTTAAATTTAGCCACTTATGATCACGGGTAAATAAGTAGCATACGGGGGCTCAATTGAATGGAACACATGTGTCATGTGTTTATTTGGCTTCATGTGGGTCGTCTCCATATCCTAGGTCGACAAGTTTGGGTTAAAATGATGTCCCCAATTCAAGAAGAAAATAAATGTGACCCGTGGGATGAATTTAGATTGGGTCTTGTGTCAGAAAAATTATGCGATGCAAATGAAGCACAAGATGGTGTGTCGGTGTAGGACACGAAGTTCATGGGTGTAGGGTGTCTTAACTAGATCATGCATGTTAAATTGGTTTTGAGAAAACTAGTCTTGTGCTCCTAAATTAAAAGTCATGGCAGTCTGCATATGCTAATCATAAATAAGAGTAGAAATGGTCAAATGGCCTAAATTGATCTGAAAGTTGTGTGATGAAAAAAGAATACAAGATAACAAGTTTGAGTGGAACATGATATATCAAGATGAAGATAATCTTGTCTGCTATAAACTCATTAAGGAAGTTTTCAGAGATTGACATTTGACGCTCCAAAAATCAAAGTCACGAAAAAGAATATTTAAATTTTTAAAAGTAAACCCTAAAATTCAGGGAGCACACATCCTACGTACCGATCTTACAAGATTTTCGTCCTCGAAATTAAACATCATCCAATAGGTCAAGCTAAAGCATGTATCTGCTACAGCTATATTACTCAATATGTTATCCTTGTGATCATCTATTCACTGATATCTCCCGATCTGGTACGCAATATTATATCTCCTTCTAAGTTATCCTATATCATTCCACATATCGACCTACCCTCCAATCATACGTAATTAGCTTATAGGTAACCAATAACTACTTGGTCATCAAAGTCCTACAAATGCTCAACACTCAAACCCTAAACACAAGATTCAAGTCAACAATCCATAGTCACATTATTATAATATCTCATCACTCCATCTTAGATACCATATCATCAATTTATACTATTAATGCAATCCTTCTTAATGGTTTCTAAGTCTACTATAGTCAGTCACTCATATCTGTCCTATAAGATTAACCTAATCAACCTCTAGAAAAATCACTCATCACAATCACAAACATATTATAGTTATACTATGGAATCCATTAACGAGGTTGTCTATTTATATAGAAGGTAGCAAGGGCCTAAGACTGGGTTGATCAATCCATAAGGCATTTTAACAGTTACCAAGAACGATGAGAAGAAATACCCAAATGGTTAACGAAGAAGAGTTTAGTCAAATCATATGAAAGATGAAACACAAAAACAATTTTGCCAAGAAAAGATAATATGAAAGCAATCCTATTGGAGAGTTCTAGAGAACCTATAATCCTAGTTATGGATCTAGATACGACAGAGTTAATCAAGACAAGGAAGAATGATGATAAGAATTTGTCATTGCTCATTGGTGCGCTGTCGTAGGCATCCAAAATAAAACCTTTAATCTTAAAATAATTTGTAGAAGTGAGAGTAAGGATCGATCCCACGGAGAGCAATTAGTATACTTTTATGCAATATGAATAAGGATGGGGGGTCTTGAGTATGATAAGAGAAAATTTAAGAAGAGCTAAAAAAACAATTAAAGTATTAAAATGAATCAAAGGAAGGAATATTGGTTTTATTGAACGTTCACCATTCGAAATCATAAAATTGATCATCGATGCAAGCATAAATTAAATCATACTTTGAATATTTACCGTTGGAAGTATCGTCCTATCTCTCTTAGGCTTAGTTAATTAGATACAAGCGACCTAATTAACTTTAATTACTAAATAATCTCAGACAATCGCTAAAGATTTAATCTAGCAATTTCTTAAAGAACAAAGAGATCGATAAAGAAAAATAATACAAGCACAAGCGGTTGTACTTAATTTTGTCAAAAGCTTTTCCCCTAAGATCTAATAAAACAAAGCAATTCATTAAATCTTGGTTGGTTCATAAATTATAAACATCAAACAATTACAGATTTGATATCTAATTTAGCGGTAGATCGAAATGAATAATAAACTAGTAGGCCTCCTAGTAATTAAACAAAATAATCATGAAAGTTGGCATAGAAAAGACATTCAATATTCAAAGTATAAATCAAACATATAAAAACAATTTAGATCTCACAAGTTTATTGATTCCAAGGCTTCCGTACACTTCAACCAACAAGACTTTTAGCCGTACATGTTCATCAAAACTTCAAAAGAAAAGTTGAAGAAGAAGAAGGTGAGTTGTGTGTTCTCTTCTCATTATTTCTACCTCCTTTTATACACCATAAATTAGTTATTTCAAGCCCACAATATCTTCCCACATATCCTCTAAAAGTTACAACTTCTCAAACCAAATAGAATAAGTCTTAGAACAAGTAGGGAAATAGTTATTTTGGTTTCTTTTTTTGTTCACAGCATCTTTGACCCAACTTGAAGCTTGATTTCGTCCATGATGCAGCCTGAATATTGAAAAACTTAAAATATAAAATTTGTAGCCCTTGGTCTTACATTTCGAAATCTTTTTTATTACTTTAATTGCTTTTCAGAGGAGAAAGTTATGCTCATTTTTGTAAAAGATGTCAAAACTGTCTAGAATTACAATTTAGCTCCATTTTGCACATAGTGTCTCCAACTGCAACCTTAATTAAAATAGAAATATAATGAGTAACTTAGTCATAAAATGAGCATAAATGGTGAAAATTAATGGATAAAAATATAACATTTTATGTTCTCATAAAATACCCCCACACTTAATTTTGTTCGTCCTCGAACAAAACTCTTATTTATTTATTTTTTTCAAAACGAAAATCAAGGTTGTAATGTCATAAATAAAGAATAACCATGCTCTTCAAAAATTATAGCATATCATGAAAATATATTCTTAAACAACTTCTAACTACTTAGTAAGTAATTTTATTTGAAGATAGAGTAAACTAAATTGTTAGACCCTCACGGGAATAAACACTTAACTCTCATATATTTGAAGGGTATGTGTTTCACTCAAATTCATTCCAAAAGAAAAGATATACCATAAGCTTGCATATCTTCTCATTCTCCACCACTTGGACCACATGCATAACACAAATCATAAGGACTTTTATGGGTTGTAATGGGGCTTAGGATCAAGGTAGGATATATTTGGGAGTGTAGCTAAAAAAACCATCAAAACTAGTGGAGCATAAATGATTTAACTCAAGCTCGAATATATAAAATATATAAAACCAATCACCCCATTTAGCTTCTTCAAATTGACCTTAAAGCATTCAATATACCCCTTTATTGGAATTGGAGGAAGAATTATGAAAATGAATATCAAAAATAATTTCCTCCACTTTTTCCATTACTTCTTTCTTTCTTTCTTTCTTTTTCTCATCATATTTTTTCCATTTTTATTTTTGTCGCTTTTTTTATTATTTTTTTATGGTGGAACTCAAGAATTTGAAAATAAAAATATGTAGCCAAACTAGAAATTCAGATACCCCCACACTTATTTTTATACACCCATACATATCATAATGCTCCACTAGTTTTCTGGCCTGGGTAAGGATTTTTTTCAGGTTAAAGCTTGTAATATGGGTTCACAAAAATGGAAGCAATAAGGCTCAAAGTGGTTCAACCAAAGGAAAAATAATTTTAGGGTAGGCTATTTGGCTTATGTAGCGTATAACAAAGATGGCCTTAATCATATTCATGTATGCATGTGCCGATGTGACCTCGAAGAGAATCTAAGCAAGTTCTAGAGAAACAAGTCCATGGAAGAATATCTCTCATCAAAGAAAATAGTGAGACTGATGTGTTAGTCTAACGGCTCAAAATCTCACCGGCTTTTGTCTACCAAATTTAGTCACAACCATCCTCAAGAAAAATAACTATACTAATTAATTCTAAGTTGAAAAGAGTATTTATTCAATCATGTTATGAATTTTTTAAACTTAGTTAAATCTTCCTCATGACATACACAACCAAAAATTATTAAAAATCACAAAAAATAGAACTTTTTTTTTAAAATAAAATAATATAAAACTTTATTGAAAACCACAAAAAATAAAATAAAAACCCTTTTTTTTGAAAAAAAACTGAAACTGCTTAAAATATTTTAAATCCCCTCCCCCACATTTAATCTGACATTGTCCCAATGTAAGGCTAAATGCAAAGAAAAGGAAAAAAATAAACAAAAATAGAAATACAAGAATAAGAACAAACTCCCCTTGGGTTGCCTCCCAAGCAGTGCCTTTGTTTAATACGTCGTTGGCTCGACTCTATGCACACTTGAGATAACTATGCAAGGGTTTCACATCTTGAATAGAGGCCTGCAAAACAGAGGATAAAGACCTCTTTTCAGAAATCGATAATAAAATATAAGGAATATTACCTGATTGTTGTCTTTTTATAAAATCATTCAACCCTGCAACAATTTTATGCAAATTATTACTCAAGGTTAGCTCCACATTCTTTTTCTTAAGATGTTCGCTAACGATAATATTGAATCCATCTTTGTCATTAAGTTCAAAAACTTCATGTGCATTAGGTACAACGTCGTCATTAGGAATGTTTGCATCTGCAGTGCTGTTTCTTTCTTCTTCTTCTTCTTCTTCTTCTTCTTCTTGTTTTGGCAATATAGGTGCTTATTTTACTAGGTTATCAATCTCTCTACCATTTCTCAAAACGAGTGTACTTACATTTTCTTTCGGATTTATTATCACTTGAGATGATAATTTTTCCAAACTTTGTGCCTCCAGCTTGTTAATTGTTGCAGCCATTTGACTCATTTGATTGTCCAAACTTTGGATTCTGGCCCTCGTCTCCTATTGAAATTGCAAGGTATTAGTGGCAAGAGACATAACAATATCTTCTAAATACATACCAAAATTAGAAGTTTGGTCCAATTGTTGTTCACAGGGGTATGATTGCTTGTACTGTTGGAAACTTAAGCAATTTTGATTGGCGGACTGATTTGATCAAAGATTTCTATAGCTAAAAGTAGGATGATCTTCCCACCCTTGGTTGTACGAGTTTAAATATGGATCATACTTTATTTATGATTGTCTAAGAAAACTACGTTCCTCATTCACTTGTTCATTTGGGTCCTCTTGAAGAGTTGGACACATATCAGTTGTATGCCCTGCTACTAAACAAATTCCACAAGCTATTGTTGTTTGCATGTTACCTACAATCATTTGATGTACAAGAGAAGTTAAACTAGCAATTTTTTTGTTCAAGAGAAGAAATATTTACCTCATTAACATGCCTAGATGGAAGATCTACCCAAGTGGCAAGTTGTTGAGAATTGGTCGCCATGTCCTGTTCAAGAATTTTTTTTTGCTAAAAAAAAGAGATTATTTTATTACAAGTGTAAAATAAATATCACAAGAGGCACAAAAATTAACTAAAATTACTCTCCGGCAATGGCGCCAAAATTTGTTGTGCTGTCGCACCCAAAAATAAAACATTTACTCTTAAAATGATTTATAGAAGTGAGAATAAGGATCGATCCCACGGAGAGCAATTAGTGTACTTTTATGCAATATGAATAAGGATGGGGGGTTCTTGAATATGATAAGAGAAAATTTAAGAAGAGCTAAAAAAACAATTAAAGTATTAAAATGAATCAAAGGGGGGAATATTGGTTTTAGTGAACATTCACCATTGGTAATCATAAAATTGATCATCGATGCAAGCATAAATTAAATCATACTTTGAATATTTACCGTTGGAAGTATCCTCCTATCTCACTTAGGCTTAGTTAATTAGATACAAGCGACCTAATTAACTTTAATTACTAAATAATCTCAGACAAGCGCTAAAGATTTAATCTAGCAATTTTTTAAAGAACAAAGAGATCGATAAAGCAAAACAATACAAGCACAAGCGGTTGTATTTAATTTTGTCAAAAGCTTTTCCCCTAAGATCTAATAAAACAAAGCAGTTCATTAAATCTTGGTTGCTTCATAAATTAGAAATATCAAACAATTACGGATTTGATATCTAATTTAGCGGTAGCTCAAAATAAATAATAAACTAGTAGGCCTCCTAGTAATTAAACAAAATAATCGTAAAAGTTGGCATAGAAAAAATGTTCAATATTCAAAGTATAAATCAAACATATAAAAATAATTTAGATCTCATAAGTTTATTGATTCCAAGGCTTCCGAACACTTCGACCAACAAGACTTTTAGCCGCACATGTTCATCAAAACTTCAAAAGAAAAGTTGGAGAAGAAGAAGAAGAGTTGTGTTGTGTGTTATCTTCTCATGATTCCCCCCCTTTTATACACCATAAATTAGTTGTTTCAAGCCTACAATATCTCTCCACATATCCTCTAAAAGTTACAACTTCTCAAACCAAATAAAATAAGTCATAGAACAAGTAGAGGAATGGTTATTTTGGTTCCTATTTTTGTTCACAACATCTTTGACCTAAATTGAAGCCTGATTTCGTCCATGATGCAGCCTGAATATTAAAAAGCTTAAAATGGGAAAGTTGTAGCCCTTGGTCTTAGCTTTCCAAATCTTTTTGAATCACCTTAACTGCTTTTTAGAGGAGAAAATTATGCTCATTTTGGTAAAAGGTGTCAAAACTGTCCAGAATTGCAACTTAGCTCCATTTTGCACATAGTGTCTCCAACTGCAACCTAAATCAAAATCGAAATATAATGAGTAACTTTAGTCATAAAATGAGCATAAATGGTGAAAACTAAGGGATAAAAATATAACATTTTATGTTCTCATCACTCATCTGGTCATAACGAAGTGATCCAATTTAAGAGATGATCTGATAACTATACACGTCTTTCTGAAATCATGTTGCTAGAATTTTTGCCACGCCAGTAAGCATAGCTGTAATAAACGATAGAGTCCAAAACTAAGGTATACACCATAAAATCATGTTATCTAGAATTCTTACTATGCCAACCAGTATGGCTGCAAGAAATTATAAATTCCATAACTAGGATAAGTATATCCAAAATCATGCTCTATGTCCTTGTCATGCTAGCTAGTATGACTATGATACATTCTAAACTCCATAAATAAAGCAGACATTTACCTTCCTCAATGTCATCATCACATATGTTATCAGGATATACCTTAATTCAATTCATAAAATTTATCTCGATGCAAAATGAAAGTCAACAACGAACATCAGGAGTCAAAATCAACAACAAATCAAGGAAGTGTAAATGGAGACGAGCGAAAACAGATTTCGAGGTAAGATTTAGAGTGAAATCCTCAAGAGTTGTCCCAAAGATATTATCTAGGTCAAAATTCAAAATTCCTGAAATACATTCTAAAACAAATCTCAACCTAAATGGTAGATAAGTTCAACTTCTACTTTTTAGCTCTATTTGGGGTCCATACGACGCATTCTAGAGCAAGAATAAGGTTTGGCAATGGATAGGTGTTTCGAAAAGAAGGATAAGCAAGAGCAAAAGGAAAATAGTCTCATTATAGTTTCGAAGTAAGATTCTCAAGGCTCATCCTTGGAATCTATCAAAAGATCCTAATACGTGATTTAGTACCAAAATTCTAAAATATTCTATGATTCAAATCTAATACTAGGACAGGCTCGCAGTAGTACGGCTAAGCCTAAGTACTACCACGACTTTGCATTAATTTCAAAGACTGGCCAGCATGGGCCACCACAAAAATGTGTTATAAATTGCACCCAAATATTTGGGTACGAGTACATGGGCCACGTCCAGCCTACGCCACAGTACCGGCGGTAGAACGCTGTCAAGTACCCAAAAAATATTTACAACATCTAGATGATCTATGACAATAATATGTACTCCAATCACAATATCTAAGAAGATATGAATAAAAAAGAGATAACTGTAACACAAGAACAACTAGAATCTACAAAATGAACATATGAGACAAGAATATATCGAAGACAAAACAATAACAAAAACTTCAAACTATCAGGCCTAGTACTCCCAGGAGACAAGTCATGGTGAAATAATATCGAGATCCGCCTCAGCTAGCATCATCCTGAAGTCCAATAAAGTGGAGCATAATAATTTCCAAAATTTTGTCAACATATCCAGTCAGGATGGAACGAGCACAATCTCCAATGACACTTCCATTTAGACGATAAAGAATATGTAGCAGTAAATAGAGAGAATATACATATGAAATGAAAAGTATATGAAATTACCATGGCAAGGTAAAAGTTGTAAACTATAGCTAGAGCAATGGCGAGAAAACTGATCATATCATGTACAAGAGTCAAGAATCATACTACCTATGTGAGTGAATACTAGCTTTGACATGTGGCCGGCCTGGAAACTTGCACAATCTTTATGGCCTAGTTAATCATACGTGGGGTGTATGATTAACACTCACAATCAATACTTGGACAATAGGAGTATGACCACATATCTACACTAATACTCCCCGCTCCCGACTGATACAGAGGATCCAACCATGACATGTTATGACACGGATTCTCTGAGAATGTCATGAGCCTTCACAGGAATCGTGTCTATACAATGCACAAGAAACAAGGACAAGGTTTGTACAAAATATAGCAAAGAATACAAGGAATAACATCTCATGATGAGATCCAGACAAATACTAATCCGTGTGAACAATGTGTCAAGAGAACAAGGATATCTAGTTTGATATATATATATATAACAGTCTAGAATCAGGATTTGGCACGATAATAGAGATGGGGAATAGAAAACGACTATAATAGTCGTGACTTACAATTTAAAATAGATAGAGGGCAGACTGACTCTGCAGGTTCTTCCATGTCACTCGACTCTAGGAGGTCAAATTAGGGATAGGTGCAACTGGGATAAAGCATATTAGGGGTAGGTTGGGCAGGGTCACCCAGGCGGTGACCCTCGCAGAGTCAACTTTGGTGTTAAAGTCTGGTGACCATTTGATTATCTTCATCTGGTGGGAATCGATCCTGTAAGTGCCCTTGGACCACACGATCGTATGGTCGCGATCGGAGGAGAGGTGGAGAATAATATGTCTGGGGTCAAGGGGGCCACTCGATACTCCGTCGAAAGGCTCCAACCGGCTATCGCCTCCTGCACCCTGGAGAGTTTGGGGGCACCCGGTAGAAAATTTTAGGATAAAGGTGTGGGGGAATGAGGATGACAAAGATGACACTTCTAGGCCAGAGAAGGGGACCACAGGAATTGGGGAGTCCTGATGGTATTCAATGTCTGGGAGAGGAACGTCGGGGATTAGGGGATCTTTTGCTGTAGCTAAGTCCGGGCGGAGCTTGGAGGCGTAGGACGGGAGTGAAGCTACGGAAGCTGGAGGGGCCTGAGTCCCACTACGGGAAGGCGATGGAGGTATTTGGGATGAGTTGGGGCCGGGACTAGACTGTAGGGTAGCGGGTATGGCCGGTGGTAGCCTGCTTGGGGTGGAGAGGGATGAAGGCCATTCCAAGGAGACGGAGGGGAACGAGGTGGATGCCGCTCCCTGAGCCGAGGAGAGCAGCGACGCCAGGGTAGGACCGGAGCGCCTGGGCCGCGAAGGGGGGCCTGAAGAAAGGGACGCGGCGGGGGGTGCCAGGGCTGGGGAGTCGAATTCCGCCGCGGGCAGCTCGGAGGGGCCGACGGGGAGAATTGCAGAGGTGGGGGGCGGGGGGGCCTGGGCGGGAGAAGGATGGGAGCTGAAGGGGAGGGAAGACTGCATAGCTAAGGAGGGGTCCTGCGTAGAACTGAAGGGATGGCATGACAAGGAGTGAAGAAAGAGGGGGTTCAGCGTAGAAAAAGGAGGGTGGGTACTGCGTGCGTAGAAATGGAAGGGTGGGTGTCTGCATAAAGTTGAGGGGGTTGGAAAGGAGTGGCGTAAAAGGAAGAGAATTGGTAGGACCCGCCAGCACACGCGAAAGGGGGTGAGAGGAAATACGCCACTCCTCCAGTGGCGTAAAAACCCGGGTGTAGGCCACGGAAGTGGTCTACGCTCGAACCCAAGTGGGGCCCACCAAGAAGAACAGGAGAATAAACAGGATTACGCACGCTAACGAAAGCGTAAAGGGCATGGGCCTCCTTGAGTGGGGCGCCAAAGGCAGCGGACCCGAGGTGCCTGACAGTGGGAAGCCCGAAACCTGCACCGCAGGGGGGCTCCCCACCCGATGAGAGAAAAGACACGTTTGAAAATCGGCAGAATGCGGGAAAAGAGGCTCCCGGCCGGGCGCTAACCACCGAGGAACCCTCGGCCCAGGAGGGGACGGTCAAAAAGTCTGCTGGGACGACGGACAGTGGGCGCCGCTGGGGAACGCTCCGGCTCAAAGAGACTGGAACGCCGGATAGCGAGGCTGCGGCACCCGGTGAAGGAGGGTAGGAAGGGGGGACGGGTCCGGGATGGCGGGTGAGACGGCGGCAGGGGGATGGCCAACCAGGGCCAGGCAGTCGGCCGGCCAAGGCTGAACGGGGAAGCCACTCGATTAAGCCGTCGACCGCCGGGAGAGCGGTGAGAAAGAACCAGCCATGGGGGCGGAGGGGGAAATGGTGAAGCTAGGGTGAGACGGGGAGGAGGGGACACAGGAGAACAAGGGAGGGATGAGGGGGGCGCCGTCGGGCGCCTGAGAGCAGCTCTCAGAGATCACGGGGGGGCCGATCGCCCCAAATTGCCTTCATAGACACACACACACAAAATCTCTCTTCACAAATAAAGTATATATATATATATATATATATATATATATATATATATATATATATATATATATATATATATATATATATATATATATGATAGATGGCAGGGGCTTGGGTTTGGCTTCCTCTGGAAGGAGCTCTCCCGCTCCTCAAGAATCCGTACCACACCCCCGCCCCCGCCCGGAGGCCGGTCGCTCCCGGGCGTACCTCCCACCGACGTAAGCTCCTCTCCCCCCTTGGCCTCCTCTTTCTTGTCGATTGGCCAGGGCTCCCCCGGCCGCCCCTCCAGTGGAGTTCGCCCTCGACCAGTGTATGTTCGACATGCGGCAGAACCGCCCCCTTCCTCTCCCGGCCTCGCTGCTGTCGTCGTCCTGGGCGTCGTCGGCATCGCCGTGCGCGGCTCCAGCTGGCACCCCGGTTCCCTCCATCCTTGCCCACCGTCTGGCTTCCTCGCCGCCATGTGCGCGGTGCTGCCTCCCTCGGCTCCTCGTCTCCTCCGGTCGTCGTATCAACCGGGGCGTCGCTCCCTCTCATGTCCGCGACTCCTTCCTCTGCCTCCTTCTCCCCGAGGCGTCTTTCCGGGCCTCCGCCACCGGCCGTCTTGGCTCCTCCTCTTCTTGGCTCCTTCTCGGGCCCTTGTGCCACCCCGTCCGGCACCCCTATCGATCCTTCGCCCGGGTCATCTCTCGCTCTCCCTCATCCTCTTAACGCTCCTCCCCCCGGGCCTCTCCTAGTACCCTCGCTCCCTGGCCCGGCTCCTTCCCCTCCCCCTCCCCAGCGTTCCATCCCTCCGACTCGTCGCTCCCCTTCTCAGCTGCGGTCGATCTCCCAGCGCCCTCCCCTTCCGAGCTGCCCCCCTTAGCCTCCGCAGCAGCCTTCCACCAGGCTCCACCCGCTCTCTTCCTCCCGGCGACCTCCCTGCTCAACGTCCTCCCCGCAAGCCATACCCCGCCTTGGATGCAGCCTTCCTCACGGCGCCACCCCCTCTGCAGTGGAGCGGGATCCCCGCCTCCTTCCCGTCGGCTGCCCCCTACTTGGCCGGCGCCGCCCCCTCGGTTGCCCCCTACTGGGCCCCTACCGTCTCTGGTGGGTCGGGTCTCCCCGCTGCCTCATCTTGGTGCCGGTGCGGCCGGTGCCATCCCCTTTGGCCGTGACGGTACCCCGCGGCTCTTCCTCCCCCGTCGGGTCGGTCCCGACCTCCCCGCGGCGTGCCCTCCGCTCCCTCCCATGTGGCCACCCCCCTCACATGTTAGCCTGCATCGGGCTGTGCGCCCTCCGCCGCTCGCCTCGAGACGGACGCTCTCGCTGGAGCTATGGACCCCTCGCCGGAGCTCTGGGCTCCCTCGCCAGAGTTCCCCGGCATCAGACAGTGTGCTTAGAGGGGATCGAGGCTTCTCGAGCCGCGCGCTCTCCTTCCCCGGGCAGAGCGCCATCCACTCCCCCCACGTGTTGTTCCTCCCTCGAGCTTCGTTCCCGGAACCTCCACCCGCTTTTCTTTGAATTTTTGAAATTTTTTGAAATTTTGTTTTTTGAAATTTCGAATTAATTCGAATCTAACCTGTTGCTGTACTGGGCCTTTTGTGTCTTTGGCCTAGGCACTGTTTGTAATGCTTATAATGAGCTACCTTTTTATTCAATAAAATATCTTATTGTCAAAAAAATAATATATATATAAATATATATATATATAATTGTTTGCTTGTGAATGTAACCTAGGGAGTATTGAGTTAGATTAGGATTGACCCAAGGAGCCTAGAATGGCCGAGTCGACCGACAAGTTGACCAAGTTGACAAAAGTCAACTTTGGGTCAAACTTGATCCAAATCGACTCAAACGAACTTAGAATGACTTGAAAACTTGTGCTTGACCTAAAAATTAGTAAACGGACTAGTTGACTTATAGTTGACTTGGTTTGACCAGAGTTTACCAGGTTTGACCAGAGTTGACCAAGGGTTGACATTGACCTAGAAGGACCTAGAATCATGTAGAATTGTATTGTAGGCATTCTTTATGATATATTAGACCTTGTTATGACTTGTAGTTGTTTTAAATAGGATTACATTACTCCAGTTCAGTTGCACTTCCTCATCAGCAGCTTGGATTGCAAAGCGAGTACATTCTCTGACCGTTTCATTCTTGTTTGGTCATATTTAGTTGTTATAGACTAGTTTACTTGTTGCTGTCACGATGTTATCACGGATTAGTACTATATGGATCTCTTCATGTGATGTTATGCCCTCGGATACATCGGAATATATTGTGCTCATATACTTTATCATGTGTATCGTCTACTCATTGTATTCGTATTTATTCATGTATACTCATATAACATTCATGTACACTCATGATCATGTGAGCCTTCATGTATAACCTAGTGTTCATGTGGACTAGCCATCCATGTGACACACTACTTTTATGTACAATAACATAATCGGACAGATCCTTGTGTACTGATTGGGGCAGGGGAGTATTTATTTGGTTATGTGATCTACACCCTTATCATGTATAACTCTAAACTAGATTTAAGTCATGTATAACCTAAGCCTGTTTATATAACCAAACATGTACTCTAAATCACGTAGTTAGTTCAGTTTTCTTATCTATATCATGTATATCTATTTCCACTATGTTATATTCTTCCTTTTACAGTCTCTTTACTATTTTTTTTCAGCAGTTCATGTATATTATTCTATAGCTTGTTTCATATTTCCTTCATGTTATGATCTATGTGAGAGATATGTATTCGTTTCTGTCTTGACTGGACCTGTTGAAAATATTACAGATGATGAGGATTGATGTGATGCTTACTATGGAGAAGGCCTAGTTGACACAGGTGACCTGGACCCTCAGCAGGATCCAGTAGTCGCTGAGGACTTGCCATTAGCTTAGTCTAGACTTATCTTATTATCTAACTTTATGAGACATTTGAGATTGTATTGAGATATTGTTTATGGTGTTGATAACACCGAGACTTTTTATTTTGTTGTATTTCTCTTGTAGATTTTATATCAATATTATCGTACTGATTATCTACCGCTAATTTTGTGATTGAGATTGTATCCTCTTGTGATTATCCTCCATTTGGAGTGTATATCATTTTGTGATAGTCGTGATTGTGACCTAGAATAGCGTTCTACTGCCGACACTGCGACGTAGGCTGGACGTACCCACTTTTCGTACCCTTACACTGGGTGCGAGTCATGACACATTTTTAGTGGTGGCCCATGCAGGTCCAGATTCGCATTAGTACGATGTCGTGGTAGTACAGCGACTTAGTTGTACTACTACGAGCCTGCTATAGAGTATAGGAAACAAAGTGTTAGAATGAGAGGATACTCAATCACTGTTAGGATTCCTTGAGAGATTTCTGGGACGACCCTTGAGAATCTTATTTTAACTTCAATTTGAAATCTTTTTCCTTGATTTGATTCACCCGTTACTCATTTGATTCACCCATTACTCCTTGTTATTGAATTTGATTTTTATCGATTCATTGTTGAATTTTGAATCTTGATGATTAGTTGTTAACTTTGAGTTTGTATTTATATATATTTATATATATATATATATATATATATATATATATATATATATATATATTTTATATATATATATATATATATATATATATATATATATATATCTATATCTTTATTTTATTTTTTGGAATTTAGGGTATAACCTGATAACATACTTGATAAGGACAGTGAGAAAGGTAAATGTCTACTTTATTTATGGAGTTAGCATTTATTACTGTCATACTGGCTTGCATGACAAGGAGATAGAGCCTGATTTAGATATACTTATCCTAGTTATGGAATCTAGATTTTCTTGCAGCCATACCGGTTGGCGTGGTAAAAATTTTAAATAACATTATTATAGGGTGTATACCTTAGTTATGGACTCTATTGTTTATGGCAGCTATGCTTACTGGCATGACAAAATTCTAGCAACATAATTTTAGAAAGACGTGTATGGTTATCAGATTATATCTTAAAATTGGTTCATTCCTTTTGAACAGATGAGCAAGAACAGAATTTATCATTAATTCTTTCTTGCCATTATTTCTTGTATTACCATTTTTTTTCTTATCTTAGTTAACTCTGTCCCAATTACATCAATCACCTATCTCGTATCAGATTCAGTCTGCTATACTTTGAAACTTTGAATCTCTATATCTCTTTACCTTGGAAAGGTTGAGGAAGTGAGGTAAATCATCTAGCTCAGAAAGGACATAATTTGTTATCTCGTGATAATCTTGGTAGGAATCTAAATGTTGGTCTTTGATATAGAATTTTGAGATGGAGATGTGGTAAAGATTGGGAATGAAATCAAGAGATCAATATTATCAATTAGAAACGATCACACATAGAGAAATATTTTCGATATAAATAATTCATAGATGTATTTCCTAACCGATGAGTATATTCGAGGTCAACTTAGTTTTGAGGACTTGGATAAATTTTGATTATTGATTCTTGAGATGTTTCACTTTAAGGCTATGATGTTAAATTTAGGGATGTAGTAATGGAGAAGAGATTTTAACTGTATTCGATGGCAATACGAAATTGAGTAAGATATTACAAGAAAAATGGTTAAAAACAAAAAGAGCACAATGATTTTTGAGTTAAAAAATATATAGAGATTTTTGAGAAATTTTAAATTTAAGGAGGATAATATTTGAGGGTGTACGTTGAAGGAAATATGAAGGTTGATTTTATAATAGAGAATAATTTTTGTAAGGCCTAGTAGTTTTAGATTGAATAACACGAGGAGAGTAATTTGAACAAGTTCAAGGATTTCATAAAACTTGATTTAGATGTTTCGGATCTAATTTATGACAAGGTGGAAGAATTTGGATTTAAAGATGATTAAGTGGTTAGTATTGAGTGCTAATAAATAAAAGGGTATGCTTCATGAGTAATTGAGCCTATGATGGTCATGACAAGGTCCAATTTTCATAACAAAAGGGTATAAATTCTTGGTGGTAGTCATATATAGGTTGATTTTTATACTTGGACTTATGAGATAAAGATATGATTGGCAAATGATGATTAGATAAGCTTGATGGTATCAAAGAGAGATGATTAACTTGACTTTCCAATGAAACCTTGTCTTTTGTTTTCCCTATCAAAAGGAGAAAATTGACTTATTCCATATCTTTGAATTATCCTCTAAAGGTTTTCAATATCATTGAATCCTAACTCCCTTGATCACGACCAATCGAGTTTAGTCACCTTTCCTTATCATATTAATATCCTGGGTTGTACTCAATTGAATTAAATTTAATTGTGACCTGATCTCCATCCTTGGATGTTCGTGCTCAGACTTTAATGGCCATGTTCCCTATCTTGGCCGAATCTTAATTTACCTAGAGATTGATCAATATAGATTATGTCGAGACTAAATTTTCTTTTATATATATCGTGATTGGATTTCAATGCTATTGACAGTCGTGCTTTAAACTTTCTATTTTGATCATCTTTAGAATAGTAATGCTTTATAGTTAATTCCTAGTTGTTATTTTTTTTGATAATTACTGATTTTTATATAGGATGATCGACTACCTTATAGCCCGATGATTTATTGTTTTTCTTAACTTTTCCAGTATGGCACCCATGACCAGAGTATGTCCCCAGTGCACAGCTGCAGTTTCGGATAAGACTGAGATTGTACTTTCCCTTTTTATTGCTCCGGAGGTGTTAGCAGCCTCACCGTAGAGTTTTCCTCCATCTCCTATCTTTCAGGAGAGGGCTGCAGTTCAGTCGGAGACTGAGGGCCTCCCTTTGCCTCCTGGAGTGGTACCACATGCCATTCCTGATGGGGCTCAGACTTACAGACTTCTTCAGGATGTGTGGGAGGTACAGAGACTTTAGGCTGAGCTTATGAGATAGCAGAGTCTCAGTATCCAACTGTTGTGGGATTACATGCATTCGAGGGGAGAGCCTAGCCCCAAGAGGGCGAGGAGTAGTATATACCCAGAGCCTCAGGAGTACCCCGGCTTCCAGCCTATCCAGTTCAGATTCTTGTCCAGTAGAGGCCAGTTGAGCGAGTTCCTACTTGTGCCTTCTGTAAGAAGCCTGGGCACGTATGAAAGGACTGTAGGAAGAGACTAGGATTGTGCCTATTATGTGGGTCAGCTGGATACAGGATGTTATATTGTCCTACTGCACCTGCCCCTAGTCGAGACCTATCTCCAGAAGAGAGTTCCAGCTACCAGACCAAGTAGAGGTGAGTTCTTGACCTATACCTTATCCTGTCTTGATGATTACTGTACCCTACCATATTGTTTGTATGTTTTGATACCCTATGACTATTTTGATCTAGTATGACTAGTATACCTAGATGAGACCCTCAACTGCTACTGTATGCCATGACCCTGTATGCTATTATTTTAAATTGCATGATTTAAATAAATTTCATTAAGACTTTGCTTCTTGGGAGATTAACCTAGAATGAGTACTACCAACCTTAATTTTGAGGACAAAATTATTTTAAGGAGGGTAGATTTGTAACCACCACTTTTCTAAATAAGGGTATTTTGGTAATTATGTAATTTTTTATTTTGGATTAATTTATAATATTTTAATTGGTGTTGTGTTAGTAGTCGGTTTAACCTTAGCTAACCATGATTAGAGACTAACCATGACCTTAGAAACCTAATTACCTATCACACTCACTTTTTTTGGATTAGAGGTATTTTAGTCATTGTGTATTATTTTGAATTTTATTAAAATATTAATTAAATTGATTGTTGTGTAATTTGGATTGGTGTTTTGGTAGGAACAAGATGGTATAACCTTAGTTAACCTTGATTAGAAGCCTAATAATGTAATTAGATTTATTATTTGACTTATTAGATTTATTTTAGAATTTTTATCTATTTTCTAGAATTATTTAATGATTTTAAGTCATTTTTACAAGCCTTTAAAGCCTTTCGTCATTGGGCCTTTATAGCAACTTTATAGTGCTTGGCCCATGACTTAACCCTAACCTTAATACCCCTACCCATGGCTGGCCAAGCACAGCAGCCCCCCTCTCATTTGTGTAGAAATCCCATAGCCTCCACTAGATCAAAACCCTAGTTTCTCCCTTTTCTTCAAAACCCTAACTTTCTCTTCCGGCATCCAATTCGTACCAAACGAATTACGTTTGCTCAGGGGAAACTGGTCGTCGAAGTGCTCGAAGATTCACTTTTATTGAGATTTTGACTCTCAATAGGTAAAACTCGTTCTACCATTGTTCCCTCTGAAATTTCTATATATTAGCATCCATATAGGTACCCCAGACCTGTGTATGAAGTTTGGTAGGATTGTGAGTTCGTTTGATAGCCGTATCGGACACCTATCGATCATATGGAACACGTATTCGACGAAATGCCACTTAGAACTGAAAAGTGTTATTTTTCAATTCTTTTTCAACAAATTCCTTGATAATATTATTTGTAACAACTTTTGTAAAGACGGATCTGAAATCGACACGATTTCAGTGTCCGAATCGGACATGGACACGCATGCACGAGGCCCGTACAAGGCCCCGTGCATGCCCTGCTGTTCGAGCGTCATAACTCGACGTACAGGGCTCCATCTCACGTGAAATTTTATGACCACGTGGGGGCAACCTCTGCCCGCATGCCCGTAAAATTTTACGTCATTTCGTGAAGCATGTGCGGAGAAATCTCGCATGTACTATTCAGTTTGTACTGTGCACACGGCTAAAAAGTGCCGCTGACATGGCCTTCGTACGCGGACACGGCACATGGATCGAATCACGAGCCACGAGGCCCGACACGTGCCCACGGGCATGCACGCACGCGTGCGCGCTCAGGCCGCGCGGTTGTTCGCGTGTCGCTGTGTCGCGTAGATGCGACGTGGTCTCATGTCAGCGTGTCCTAGAC
Source organism: Iris pallida (assembly GCA_029216955.1). Lineage (NCBI taxonomy): Eukaryota > Viridiplantae > Streptophyta > Magnoliopsida > Asparagales > Iridaceae > Iris > Iris pallida. The sequence continues at coordinate 8,077,430 of JANAVB010029217.1, read as the reverse complement.
CTACCCCGGGACCCTACCTAGCTATGTGCATGAGCACGAGGCTTTTCGAGTTGCGTACGACATCTAATCGGGCAAAACACACATGCACGACACGCAAATTTAGCTTTTCGATACGCACTCCGTAGATACGATAGTGACACGGCTTCGACCCTGTGAGTAACCGAACACGTAAAACACCTTGACACCTTTGTGCTTGCCAAGTTTCGTGAATTCTAGTTGTGTATATTGCATTCTGCGTATTGAGTTGGATTTTGGATTTCGAATTATATATAAATTTGGATTGTTTTGTGCTATTTCAAATTGCTGAGATTTAATTCACATTTTCTGAGTTTATATGAAGTTATTAAGATTCTGCACTTGTGGGTTTTAGTCCCTAATTTTACTTTCAATTATTTCCATCATATATGCATATATATCCCTATTTGCCATATATATATATATATATATATATATATATATATATATATATATTCTTTTTTTTGTTTTCTTTTTTTAGAAAAACTAACCTTTATTGAAGAAATAGGTGCAAAGTGCCGTAGCTTATACAAGTAAGCGCGATCAACGCGACTAAAGGAACAGAAAACAAACTGCGCTGGACGCGCACAAAAATAGGCCGGACCACAACGGCAGCCGCAAAGGGAGACACCGGGAACCCGAAAAAAGGCCTAAGCAAGGGCCTCCCAAAAATTGTTGGGGGCGTGGGAGCAGCGCCGTCTTGCTTTGAGAATTTATCTGAGGAACTCTCTGAACAATTGTGGGGGAGAAAGTTGTCGCCCTTCATATCTGAATTTGTTCCTGTTTTTCCATAATATCCAGATACCAGCGGCTACAACGATCTGATGTCCGTGGGAGCCGCTCCAGCTGGCTAGAAGATCGTGGAAGCCCCCAGTCGAGGGGACAAGTCTCAGTCTATTGTGTAGATGGAACCAAATCTGATTTGCCAACTCACTTAAAAGGAGGACGTGCTATGTGGATGTGGACACACACAAAAAGAAGAAGAAATGCTGTCTTTTCTTTATTGGCGCAAGGCACCACAAATCAGGTATGGCTGAGAGATCCTGTGCTGAAGATCCCCGAGTACAAAAAAGAATTCTGGGGAATAGGACGATGGAGATCGAGCGGCAGTTGCTCCTTCACTCCGTTGACACTCCAATTATAAAAGTAGGAGAAAATCTAAGAAAATTGCTAACTCTCGGCTCACTAGCAAGAAGTGCAGCAATTTGGCTCTCAAAAATGCTCTCTATTCTGTGTTTTGGAGAGGGATGAGACCCTCATTTATAGTCGTTCTTGACCTGGAATGATGTTATGCACCCACATGAAGGAAACATACTGGTTTTTATGTGGGCGCATAACCCTACCTTGGGCGCATAGGGTGTAGGCGCATACAAGCTGTGAGATCGTGGGTTGGTGGTGGTATTGGCGTGGCCGCATGCATCAGTGCACTACTGCTCGTAGAGACTAACGTGGTCGTGCGATTCGGTGCACGTTTTGATCATGGCTTTGACCGAGTTAGGCTTGGGCGCATAGCCCTGTTTCAGGCTATGTGCCCTCCTTCATAGGATGATGGGTGCATATAGCTTCACAGGATGATGGGCGCATATAGCTTCACAGGATGATGGGCGCATATGAGCTTCACAGGATGATGGGCGTATATAGCTTCACATGGTGATGGGCGCATATAGCTTCACAGGGTGATGGACGCATATGAGCTTCGCAGGATGACTTGAACACTTAGGCGCATATATCCTCCTTTGGCTTTGGACGCATAAGGCTTGATTTGCTAAAATTTTCATGCTTCTATAAGACCCCCTTCAAAGTTTTCGATACTTGAACAAGTTCAAAATACTTTGAAAGAAGCATGGACTATCTTCTTGTGATGAAATGGGCGCATAGCATGGATTCTCTCCTTGGGCGTATAGTGTTTGGCCAGCCTGTCAGGGAGATACGACTGTTGAGATCTTTCTTGAAATCTGAACTGACAAATTCATCGGGGTAGAATTTGAAGAGGTCCATCCTTCGTACGTTGTCCACGTCAGTAAGTGGCAGTCGCATAGTGTGCAAGGAGCTGGTTCTTCACGTGGGCGTATAGGCCATTGTGGGCGCATACTGCACAATGGGCGCATAGGCACATAAAGCTTAGTGGGCGCATAGGAAGCGTCCTGTGCCTATAAATAGGCCCTGAAGGTGAAAAAGAGCTCATTATTCCCTTCACTTAGAATTTTTTAGAAAACTTTTCATCTTTTTTGCTTACTGATTTATATTACTTTCTCTGTCAGGTTCGACTTCTTGTCAGGCATTCCTCCCTGAAGTGGAAGAAACTTTCCAAGTCACTTCTTCGACGACCTCCACCGAAGATGAGGAGATGGCCCAGGAAGTTGTCATCGCTTTCATCTCTGTATTAAAAGTGAAGCTTCCTGGCGTCCTGAATCGAAATGTCGCCTTCGACCCTGTAAAGGCTGTTGTAGAGTGCCAAGTTGTAGTGCCCCGTCCCTACATCGTGCCCCATTTCCGTCCACGTGGTGCGCGAGAAAGGAACATTGTCGCTATCGATTCGGTCGGGACCGATAGGTCGGGATCGGCCGAGTCGATCGAACGGGAACGGTTGAATTAAGATCCATTCCACGTTATGGAATGGCTTCTTCGGAACCAAGTCTCATATTCAGCGGGTTGCGTCTCGAGGATTGGCTCTGTCGCTAAGTCGGAAGAGACCTCCCGCTGCTCTGATTTTCATGCCGCACTTGATTTGGCTTTGGCTTTAGTTTTTGTGAATGAATTTTTCGTGAATGTTTTCCGAATGGGTTTTCGTGACTTGTGTTTTTGAGCTTCGCATTCATATCAAATTTTCTTTAATTATACAGTATTCTAATCAGTTGCTTATGCGATTGCAGGTGATCGCGTAGGCGACGTCAGCGTAGCCAACCGGTCCCTTGCTTCACCAACCGGTCGCTTACTTGAAGCAAGGCTAAGGCGAGTGGCTGACCTCCTTCGCCTCGTCCCTCTACTTCAAAATCAATATGAAAGTTAAATGAATACTTGTCATAATAGTGTAAAATCAAAGAAATTGTGGCATGATTCTTCACAAAATACTTGCTTTCAAACTGCCGGTATTGAAAATGGAAAACGTGCTTTCTTATGCAAATCTACTTAGCATATGCAAAACAATGAATGAATCGATTAACGTTTATCGCAACGATACAGCTAAGTAAACAAATCGACCAAGTTCAAAAAAAAATGGTCGTTGGACAACTTGTCGACAAGGTGTAGTTTCCTCGAACGGTTGCCTAGGCCAAGGGACCGATTCGGCCCTGGAGAAACGAGTATAACAAGCGCCAGCCTTTCATCGACGTGGGTTATGCGGGAACTTTTGCACAGGGCTCGCTATCCGCCACGAAAGGGTCGCCGTCTAACCCAGCTATAGTCCGCGATGGCTTGACATTGTCAGTGGCCTTCACACCCTTTCACTACTTAACAAATATACGTGACACGGGATGAACATGATAGTTGCTTAATGTTATATAATTTAATATGCTTGCCTCAAAACATGTTAACATGCAAATCGAGCAGGATGGTTAGAAAGATCACAGATATAGCTAGCTAATATGTTTATGAAACTTCTTGAATCAAATACATAGCTTGAATTTTAATTAGCCATTCGCCAGTACATGTGATCGTATTGATCTTCGCTCTCTGCAGGTCCCGCGAACCAGGAAGGATGCGCCAACTAGCTCGGCGATGTTCGTAATTTTGAAGCTTCGGCCGCGCTTCGAAGACTTGTCCCACACCTCCACTTTTGAAGACTCTCAACAGTCCAAGAAAGATGACTCAGCGTCCCTCCCATCCAGGTCACTGGAGTACTTTGTTGTATATTAAGGAATATGTCCAATGTATGGAACGGCTATCTCATCGACACTCTTTGTAATCGAGTCATGTTGTAGCCCGCATGGTATGAGTCTTATACTGGAGTCTGTAAAAGATGTTCATTGTCAATAAAGATCAAAGTTTCCATTACTTAATGTGTGATTCAATTTGTCTGCGTACTCTCTTAGATCTCGTGTCTCGGATTACCTTATGACTATGCGTTGTGCGATCGCAAATTAGGTTCGCACGGCATCACGCCCGGGGGATGACTATCGATTCGACAAAATCAGGGCATGACATAATGGTATCAGAGCACGGCTTTACGTCCTTGGCCTCCACTGTCAAGTTCTAGTCTCCAACCGTTGACCTCATGTCGATGAGATGAGTTATTCCATACGCTGAACCCAGGACATTTTCTGAAACTAACGAGAGTTACCTTTCTTTTCCCTGCAGTTACAGGAGCTCGAGCAGAGCACGAGATGAGCGCTTCCAGCGGCTCGAGTACTTCTAGACCCGAGCATTCCATCAACCCAACGGGAATGACGCCTACCGTAGCCGGACCTTTCGGTGACCCGATGCAGTGAATGTTGCAAATACTTGAAATGCAGCAACGCCAAAATGAGCTACATCGTCAGCAAGTGGAGGCTCGTCAGACTCAATTCAAGAATCGGTTCAAGGCACAATTCAAGCTGCAGCAGCAGCAACTGAATACCCTCCAGCAAATCGTACAATCGATCGTGGGCAACAACAATAATTCAACGAGGATGCCTGCCGTGACCGAGCCTACAGTTCGATCCAATGAAGCTGAACCGGAGGCGCCCGTGCTCTCACCTGTGGCACCGAGAAGTTCTAACTTCGATGTATCAAAATTCACAAAAAGCTGTCGCACTTTCTTCAACGGCACAGAAGATCCCTCAGTGGCGATCGACTGGTTGGAGGAACTAGAAGATAAGTTTGAGCTTCTGGGTGTCGAGGACTCGAAGAAAGTCGCGTGTGCTCAACTTCTACTTCGAATGAACGTGCACGATTGGTAGGTTGTGCAGAAGCTGGCTATTCGACGTGAAGACGGGACGGCGATGATCTCCTGGGCCACATTCAGAAATGCATTCAAAACCGAATATCTTTCTGCAGCCGTACGACAGGAGAAAGAAAATGAATTTATGCAGTTGAGGAAGGAGAATATGACAGTACGACAGTATACGACAGAATTCAACAAACTAGCCAAATTTGTTGGAGACTATCTACCTACCACTGTAAGTCGAGCTCGACGATTTGAAGTGGGCCTATGTTCCACTATCCGTGCTCAAGTTTCGGTTGCTAAATAAAAAACTATGGGCGAGGCACTCAGCCATGCCCTCCGTTTGGAGTCCGAGTATCCTCCTGCTACTACCGATGTTGTTCACTTTAATAACAAATGCCATAGTAATACAGGAGGCAACAACGCAAACAAGCGTCAAAACCGTGGCAATGGAGGCGGCAACCAGACGAAGGATCGAGTAGTCTGCACTTTCTGCCACAAGAAGGGGCACATGGCCAACGAGTGCCGATTGAAGAACGGTACGTGCTTCGGGTGTGGCCGAACGGACCACATCGAACGTAACTGTCCGGAGAAGCCAAACCAGCGCCCCTAACAACAACATCAGAATCGAGGCCAAGTACCTCGGGCTCCACCGACCGCACAACAGAATGGCCAAGACCGTCGCCCCAATGCTCAGGGCCGCGTCTATGCCATGACTCGAGATGAAGCATTCGTATCTGACACAGTCGTGATAGGTATACTGCAATTCAATAATAAACCTTCTCATGTATTGTTTGATTCAGGTGCCACGCATAGTTTTATATCGACAGACTTCGCCGTCGAGCACAAATTTTCCCTGACACCGTTGGGCCTCAATCTCACTATTAACGTACCGTCGGGCATGCCACTACTTGCAAATTTAGTCTGCGAAGACGGAATCATCTGTATAGGTGGTCAAAAGATCAATCTCGATGCGATAGTTCTAGATATTAAGGACTACGACATCATTCTGGGGATGGATTGGCTTGGTCCGTGCAACACAACCTTAGACTGTGCTGAAAAGTGGGTCATGTTTTGTATACCTGGAGTGCCTGAATTCTGCTACTCGTGTGGTGAGGTGTGTTTGCAAAAACAAAAGTATAAAACTTTATTGATACAAACTGTAATAAAGATTACAAAAATTCTGGGAAAATTACAACTATAGGAATCCAATCTTGATGATGATTGCTTTATCCCTTGGACGATGTGAACTTTGAAGACGAAGCCTTTGAAGTTGAAAACAACTCTGGAAATTGAAGGCAAAAGCCTCTGAAGTTGAAGACAAAAGTCTCGAAAGAATGCAGCAGCACTTTGGCAAGAACTCCTGAACTCTCTGATTTCTGATCTCTGATCTTGATCCCCTTGAAATGAAGACTTGAAACTCTATTTATAGAGTTCTGAAAATAACTAACTTTTAGTTATTTTGGACTGCGCAAGCTGATTTGCGCAGCAACTGGTTTGCGCAGATATGGACTGCACAGGCAGTTACTGGATCGTGGGCCAACTATCTGAGACACATGGCATTATTTGATTGAAATGCGCATGATCGTGCATAGACAGTTGCCACGTAATGAGCAATTGATGGCATGAATGCCACATGTAATTTATCAGTTATGTTGGTAGAATGCGCAAAGTGAACTGCGCATACACTGGTTTGCGCAGACTCAGACTGCGCAGGCTTCATTTGCGCAACCACGGATTGCGCTGCCAACTGTCAGCCGTCCTCGAGCACTGTGCGGCGCCAAAAATGAACAGTCTCCTCGTTATTCGTGTCGTCAGCTGTCAGGAAGATCTGATTTGATTCAGTCAATGATGACTTCTGCCACGTCAGCCTGCGCAGTTGGGAACATGCGCAAACCAACCTGCGCAAAGTGACGTCTGCACAATCTGTTGTCTGCACAACTTATCAAAATGATGAATATCTTGAATTTTTGACTTTGTTGATTGATGCAACTTGATTTTTTAGGACCTACAAGACCCCCTTCAAAGTTTTCGAAAGTTGATTATAATCAAAATTTCAAAATACTTTGAATTTTTGAATGTTGAATCATTTTGCGCAATATGATGAGCTGTCTGCGCAAAGCGAATAGACCACAAGTTTAGGCGCAATTCGAGGCATCCGTTTCGCATTTCAAAAACTATAAATACCCCTCTTTTCGTTTTCAATTCTTTACTTTACAATCTTTCGAGCTTTTTGAGAAAAAAACCTTCACTGTTCTCCTCCTCCGACGATTGTCATGGCCCCACGACGATCAAATGCTGCCGCTGCCGCCGCCGCGAAGGGAAAAGCTCCGGCCGAGTCTTCTGACAGGGTTGCACGGCAAGCTTCCCGACACGAATCCGCACACCCTGCTCTGAGAGGTAGTTGAACCGATCGAAAACCCCTTCTTAGGGTGATTCAACTCCCTTGAAACTCATTTCTTTTTAGAGATAAGTTCATATTGCGCCACCCTTTTTAGGGTTTCGGTTGCATCAACCATCAGTTCTTCATTTTTATGAAGGCTGCATTCTTGCGCAAATTGTTGATTTGTGCTGACAGAAAGTCAGTGCAAACAATTAAGTTGCGCAGATATCAGCGCAAACTATTGCTTTGCGCACCTTTTATGATGCGCAAACTGATATTGCGCAAGTCATGTCAGCGCAATCTGAGGTTGCGCAAATCATGTCAGCGCAGTCTGAGGTTACGCAAATCATATTTTATGTTTAAAAATAGAATCTTTGTCTTGGACTAATTTTCATCTGTTTGTTGATGCAGTTAAAGTCAATGAAGATCCAGATTACGAACATTTTGTGGGAACCCTTACAGAGTCTGAATACAAAGAAGATCTGTCTCATGTCCATTACCCTCAGTATGATCTGCCGGCCTCCCGTCAGGCTATATTGATTTCTCAGGACAATGAAACTTTGATGTGTTTGATGAACGGACAGCCTTTAGAATCAGTTGATGCTGTAATTCACAAGAAACCCTTATTCCTATTCGGTGACGCCTTTGAGAGAGCCTCTCAGCCTAGGCCAAGGATGGAAGATAGGGTAGTTCACCAGCAAGATAGATCTTTTTTTATACCCGACATTGCTCGCTGCCTTCCTTTGTCACGGTACGCTCATGCAAGCTACCCTAGGAAGATGGATTGGAATATCACTCTATTTTAGGATGCTCGGGCAGGAAAAATCTTCGTAAAGAAGGGGCCACAAAATAAGGATATGTTTTATAGCTCTTCCGACAGATATAGTGTCCTACTGAGAGGCTTAAGACCTGGCTGCATTCCACCAGAGTACTCCTCCATGCTAATGCCTGTTAGGACACCAATATTCGCAAATGAGTTTGCGAAGGTTGAAGGAAAATATCCTGAGCAAGATATAAGAATGACTGGATTAGTGAATCCAGACTACAAGCGATGGAGTTATATCGCGAATTGGGTTCTGGGAAAATTCCAAGACAGACTCCAACAAATCAACCTGTATGAAGCAGTGCATGCCACTGTATATGGATTTGCTTCCAATCCTCATATGTTCTTAGCCTTAGCTGAGAGATACAACTACAGGACCGGAACTTTCATGACCCCAGGGGGAGAGATGGGCTTTGCACTCCACGAGATGAAGTATATCTCGTACTTGCCCATGGCAGATGCTCCGTATGAGGAGTATGTACCAACAAATGATGAGTTGAACAAGCTCAGAAAAGAGAATCCAGAGATGGTGACAGTGTTCGAAGAACTATTGTGCCATTACAAGATCTGCTCTTTATTTTACAAGAGTGCCACTGCCAATACTTGTTATTCTTCAAAGTGGCTACCATATCTGTTTCTTAGTCATATAGAGGAGAAGAAAACCAAAGAGAACGATAAATGCTACCCAACCTTTTTCAAACCTTTGAGCCATACAGAGGTCAGAAAATTAATGGAACAGAGTGGTCACTTTGATAAAGAAGTGAAGGATGATCATGAATATCCTCCTTTGAAGAGAGGAGACAATTTAGAAAGTTACTTGAGAATGGGCTATAGGCCCATGTCAGAAGCAGCACAATTGGCGGGATTCTTGACATACTGGCTGCGAAGGTTCGTAGTTCCCGGATCCAGTGCAGTGGATTGTTTTCACCGTGGCGTCTTGTTTGCAGCTGTTAAGCTAGTCTTCGGTTATAAAATGGACTTACTATCAGCAATGACCTGTAAGCTGAACGCCAGTCTTCGTTTATATGTTGACTTGATGTTGAAAGTGAAAGGAGAGAGAGAATTCCCTCGCTTAGAATTGCCATATACATATTTGTTTGGATGGTTGCTTCTTCACTATCCAACTCTAATGGATCCTGGCATGGGACCAGTTGACGGCAGTTTTCTTCGAAGGTATTCCGAAGGAAAATGGAAATATACTTCCTTAACTGAGTGTAGATTTATGTTGAATCTGAACAGAGGCTGGAACTTTTGCTGCGCTCCTTTCCCTGCTGGGTATGATCAGATGCCCACGAATATGGTGGATTCGAAACTGCAGCCTCTAACTCGTGTCGCTTTTGAATGGTTGAAGATAATTCGACCATCTCATTTGGTCTACCGATTCGAAGAAGAGTGCTATTTAGAACCATACCTCCCAAGCCGTTTTGCTCGACAGTTTGGGTATGATCAGTTCCATGTAGGGAACGCAATTACCTGCCTCCAAGGCAAAGGTTATATGATAGACGGAGCTAGGGCTTGGGCTTATTACAATGCCCGTGATACAAAAGCCATTTTCTCCATGCCAGCAAAGACTACTCCTCAGGGTCCTCGAATGCTTTTTACATACTCCGTGTTTTACACATCAGCGAATACTTTTGCCGAGAATTTCAATCTCACAGATAGTTTCGCCACTGCAACAAGATTGAGAAGAGGGAGAATTGCTCCATCGATCCCTATAAATGAGGAGGCGCAGGAACCGGCAGATGCACCTCTGGAAACTACAAGGGATATTATATTCCCCCAAGAAGTAAATGTACCACTTCGTATTTCTCTGAAGGTGGGTAAATCTCCTGCGAAGAAAAGAAGAAGAGAGGAGCCTCCTGCTCCTGTGGCGAAGAAGAAATTGATTCTTGATGTTTCTTCTGAAAAGGTGACTACCAGATCTCAATTCCGGCAATTGGCCGAGACACATCAAGAAGTTGCCAGTACACCAACTTCCGTGCAAAAGCAAGCAGAGCCAGAAAATGTAGAGAGTCCTGTTAGACCTCTACACAGAAAGAAAAGAGTAGTCACCAGAAGAGTCTTGGAAGAGTCTTCTTCTATACAACTCCTGACTTCAGTAGATGCTGCTGCAGGACTTCTAATGGCATCTCCCACACCTGCTTCTGAATCAGGGAGCAAAACTCTCGAGGAGAATGAACAGAGGGGAGATTTTGCCCTAAGAATTGAAAAGCCTAGAGAACATATCTTAGAGAAAGAACAAAGTGTTGTACGACCTCATTCTCCTATTGCAGATATTACTCAACCTCCTCCTACTCCCAGGACTCTTCGTGAGGACGAAGACCGTGAAATGATTGCAGCTCTGGAGGATTACAGTTATAGTTTACAGGAAGATCAGACTGCCACTAGCAGTGGAAATACAGCAGTAGAAGAAGAAGAAAAAGAAGAAGACGAGGAAGGTTCTTCATCCGAAAATGTTGATGAGTATTTACAAGATCCTAAAAAGGATAATGAAGAACACAATTCTCTTGATACTGTCGATGATATTTCAAATCCTAAAAAGGATATTGAAGTGGAGGCATCTGCAGAAAAAGCTGTCGATGTTGAGATAGAAATATCTCCTGAAGAAGTAGCCGACGAAGGTGTGCTAAAAGAAAATCCCGCCACCGACCTTCAAGGTATAAAACGAGATTTAACAATCTTTTCTTTTTTAAAATGAACTGATAACTAATATCTTCATTTGCAGATCTTGAGACTTTGCCAACACCTCCAACGGACCTGATTATGGTGCCTATACCAACGGTGGTTATTAGCAGTAGTCATCATTTATCTTGTGGTTCTGAGGCGGGCAGCAGCCAGGCTGTTGCAGCTGAGGCTACTTCTGTTCAACGGTATTCCATTCCAGTAAGGAATGAACTCGTTGTTAGACCAAACCAAGGTAACATTGCTCTTAATTTGATCTTTTTGTTCATCAATAATCAATTAGTAAAATAATAATTTTACTTTTGCAGAAGATCAAGCAGGAGGAGCAACCAGCTCTACTCTGGCTCCCTTATTTAAAGCGCCTATTGTCCAACCTCAAAGAATCGAGCAACCTGTTACCCCGTCTTCATCAGGAGTAGCAGCGACTCCTGGAACTCTGGCCATCAATCAGCAAGTGGTCCAGTCATTTACCCGATGTTTCTTTGAGTCGCTGGGATCTCTCGTCCGTAAAATGATAGAGAAAGAAGGGGCTGACTTCATTATGGTTAGGAAGCCCACTTCTTTCTTGATAAGAGCCAGAAGAGACCAAGGAGACGAAGCTCAGGCTACTCTCCTTGAACATATACTGGATGAATTAGAAGTCTCCATCAAGAAGTATAAAGAACTCAAGAAGAAAGATGTAGACTCTTTAGTACAAGCTGAATTTGAGCGGCTGGCTCAAGCTGCTGATATGGAAAGGTTAACTCTTCAAAATCTGTTAGAAGCTCATTCAGCAAAATCAGCTGAATATAATTCTAAAATAGAATCAATTACTCTAGTGGCGGAAAGCAAAGGACGGCGACTTGCTGAGCTGAAGGCTGAAATTACTCGCCTCCAACAAGAGTTTGAAGAAGAAACTGTTAATCACCAACTGGTGATTGAACAATTTAATGTATTGATTGAAGAAAGGAATGAGTATGAGACCACTCATGGTAAAGAGATCACTCGCAGGACAGTAGATATGCCCATTTTTGATGAAGAAAGCGGGATGGAGGAGGCAAGAAAGATAGTAGCGTCAACACACGAAGAAGAGCTGCAGACATTGAAGCAGCCAATTGACAATCTGATTGTCCCTCCTTCTTGATTTTGTATTTGGGTTTTGTTGCTGTAGCTGCATTTTTGTAATGTCTCATTTTTTTGATATAAAGGACATTTTGTTGTGGCTCCATTATTTATTGCATATCTTATTCAGATATAAATAATAGATAGATATGATATATTTATTGACAACTTAATCGAAAACGACAAGTTGCTGATGTAGAAGATGAACGATGATGAATCGTCAATGTATATGAAAATGAATGAACGGAAATACCGTCAAGTAATGATGAAAGAACGGGTAAATCGTCAAATGATGGTGAAATGAACGAGTTAACCGTCAAATGATAATAAATGAACGGGTTAACCGTCAAAATAGATGAACGGATGAACCGTCAGATATTAACGAACGGACGAACCGTCGGATGAGTGTTATAAATGAACAGATAAACCGTCAAGCATTTAATGAACGAATGAACCGTCAAGCATTTAATGAACGGATGAACCGTTGGATGAATGTGATAAATGAACGGATGAACCGTCAGGTATTAATGAACGGATGAACCGTCGGATGAATGTAATGCTTGAGGAACTTCTGTCTATAAATATAGCAAAAATCTGACAGGAACGAACACTTCTACTCTTCAACATAAAAATGTCTTCCGGAGAAGCATCTAAGAAGTTTGAGACTGTCTCGAAGGTTCAGAAGGGCATTGAAGATCGCCCTGCCGATCCAGTTCAGCCAAAGGAAGCAGAAGCAGGCGAAGGTTCGTTTGCACCCCAGCCACCGCGGGACATTTTGGACTTCCTGCTCGAACCAGGAAAGACTAAAGAAGAAGAAGCCATGAGGATGGCCGCCTGCAAGTTTCTTGTGGGATCCAGCAAGGAGGTTCTCGGCTCTTTTGTTGACCGTATTTTTGAGAAGGACGGTAGTGGCCCTCGTCCCAATGTAGAAAAAGATGATAGTGACCTTTAATATGTACTATCATATAATAAAATTTGAATTTTATTTATGAACTTGATTCTGTCTGATAATTTACAAGTATTTACATTTATACATAATACTTCTTTAAGAATTTGCCATTGATAGGCATCATAGCAACTCGACCATCAAGTTCTGAAAGTTGATAAGCTCCGTTTGAGAAGACTTTGCTTACAACATAAGGACCTTCCCATTTCGCATCGAATTTCCCTTTACTCATATGAGTCATAGTCATAGGACGTCTGACCGTTAGAACAAGTTCTCCTTGCTGAAAGGCTCTGACCTTCACTTTACGATTAAATGTCTTTGAGATGCGGGCTTGGTATAACTCAATATGTTGTTGAGCCATTAACCGCTTTTCATCCAATGCCTCTAACTCTTGAAGTCGAAGAAGGTCATTGTTTTCTGTGGTGAGCTCATTGGCAATAGCAATCCTTAAAGAAGGAATTTGTAACTCCAAAGGAAGAACAGCTTCACAGCCATACACCAAAGAGAAAGGTGTAAAGCCTATGGAATTGCGGACTGTAGTTCGATAGGCCCAAAGACACTCACCAAGTTTCTCGCTCCAATTCCGTTTGTTAGTGGATACAAATTTCTTAAGGAGCTTAATAATGGTTTTGTTAAAGGCTTCAGCTAAACCATTAGCAGCAGGAATGTAGGCCGTCGAAGCAACATTGTTAATCCGATGATCATCGCAGAATCTAGTGAACTTCTGACTAATGAATTGAGGTCCATTGTCATGAATGATTCTTCGAGGTACACCGAATCTATAGATGACATGGTGTTTAACGAAGTTAATGACACTGCTAGTCTTGACTTCAGCCAGAGGTATAGCTTCAGCCCACTTGGAGAAGTAATCGGTTATCGCCAATATGAACCGATGTCATCTAGAAGAAGGAGGATTAATAGGACCTATGATGTCCATACCCCAAGCTTCAAAAGGCCAGGAAGCAGCAGTCGGGTATAAGAATTCCGAGGGTTGATGAATGAAGTCTGTATGGATTTGACAAGCATAAAATTTCCTTGCATATTCAATGGCATCTGATACCATAGAGGGCCAATAATAACCCATACGTCGGATGCGATCCTGTAACTTAGGACCAGGTTGATGTGCTCCACAGACGCCATCATGAGCTTCACGTAACACTTGTTTGGCTTCATCACCAGCTAAATAGCGTAGAAGAAGACCATGATAAGTTCGCCGATAGAGTGTTTTGGTGGTTTGATTGTAATAGAATCGTAGAGATCGACGTCGAACGCTTGTAGCCTTCTTAAGATCTTCAGGAAGTATGTCATGTACTACGAAATCGATAAAAGGAGTTCTCCAATCGTCATCAATAATATTGACTTCAGCAAGATTGCTAAATTCAATATTACGAATTTTTAATACAGAACAGTTCTCGGTTAGAAATAACCACCACCTGATGTCTTTTGATAGGGATGGCTAAGACAGCTGTAAGATTGGCCAAAGCATCGACTTCAGTATTGCAAGCTCGTCGAACATAGTCGATGAAGAAAGCTTTGAATGATGTAGCTATATTAATTGCCGCTTCATGATAAGGCACCAGGTCTTGATGACGGACTTCATAGGTTCCTCTAACCTGGTTCACAACCAGTTTAGAATCACCATAGACTTCCAGATATTCAACATTCAGTTGTTTAGCTAGCTGAAGGCCGACAAGTAAAGCATTGTACTCTGCCACATTGTTGGAGCAAGGTTCATCTAAAGAGTAGGCTCTTTGGATAGTTAATCCGTCTGGAGAAACGAGAACAACTCCAACACCTGCCACAATAGCACCATTTGGTCCAATTCTTGATGCACCATCAAAGAATAGACGCCAGGTTGGAAACTCTTCGGAGATCATGTTGACTTCTAATGTCTCGTCAGGAATTTCGTCATAGAGTTTAGATGTCTCAGGCACAGGATGAGCTGCTAAGAAATCCGCCAGCGCTTGACCTTTGACAGACTTTTGTGGAACATACACCATGTCATATTGAGCTAGCAGGATTGCCCATGTAGCTAACCGAGAATTAAGTGTACTAGGTTTCTTCTTGAGTACCCGGAGAGGGTTAACTCGAGATATAACATGAATAGTTTGACCAATGATATAATGCCTCGTCTTTTGTACAGCAAACATGAGAGCCAGGCATTCTTTCTCGACCGGACTATAACGGTGTTCAGCACCAATCATAGTTCGGCTAAGATAATAGATAGCCTGTTCATGGCCTTCTTTGTTCTTTTGGGCAAGTAAAGCACCCAATGAATGGTCCATAGCACGAACATATATCAAGAATGGAATGCCAGAGATAGGTGGCACCAAAACTGGTGGGTTCATAAGATATTGTTTGATATCGTCGAATGCTCGTTGACACTCTTCAGTCCAAACAAAAGATACACCCTTCTTCATTAGTTGAGTGAATGGTCTGCAGCGTCCAGACAAGTTCGAAATGAATCGCCTGATGTACGCAAGTCGGCCTTGGAATCCTCGTAGCTCTTTTAGGTTGCGTGGAGGACGCATCTCTTGGATGGCTTTGATCTTCTCGGGATCCACGTGTATACCCTTAGAGGTAATGACGAAGCCGAGAAATTTGCCACTAGAGACACCCAAGAATGACTTGGTGGGATTCATCTTGAGCTGATGTTGACGCATGAGATTAAATATTTTTCTCAAATCTTGGATGTGATCTTCTTTTAGACGGCTTTTAACAGCAATATCGTCAATGTACCATTCGACTGTTTTACGAAGATGTTCTCTGAAAATGGTACTCATAGCTCACTGATAAGTTGCACCAGCGTTCTTAAGACCAAATGGCATTACTGTATAACAATAGACTCCTCGAGGAGTGCGGAAAGATGTATGCTTTTCATCTTCAGGATGCATTTTGATCTGATTATATCCGGAAAATCCATCCATAAAAGATATTCTTTCAAACCCACAAGTATTGTCAATCATGACGTCTGTGATAGGAAGAGAAAATTCATCTTTTGGACATGCTTCATTGAGATCTCGGAAGTCGATGCAGACTCAAACTTTTCCAGTTTTCTTCAGAACTGGGACGACATTGGCTACCCAATCAGGATGTTGCTCTTCTCGAATAAAGCTACAAGCGATGAGCTTCTTAACTTCATCATCGATTGCGTCCATCATTTCAGGCTTAAATCGCCTTTATTGCTGTTTGACTGGTTTAGCTTTAGGAAGAATGTTCAGTTTGTGAGTAGCAATCTTGGGATCTAAACCTGGCATGTCTTCATAACTCCAAGCAAAGACGTCAATGTATTCTTTAATAAGAAGAATTAACTCTTGCTTATCTGCTTCTGGAAGATTCTTGCTAATAAAGATTGGCCGAGGTGACTCGCTTTCCCCTACATCAATTTGAACTAATTGATCTTCAGTAGGAGGTTCACGTTGTTCAAAACGAAGTACCCATTGGTTATCCATATGTTGAGCCCAAGGATCTATTTCCGGACTTTCTTCAACATCTTCATCACAGCCTTCTGGTAGTTCAACGGAGACCATATTAGAAGATACGATTATACGATGGACTTCACCGATGCTAGTATCAGAATCCCATAATCTGGAATCAGAAGAATTAGAATGTTCTTCACTATCTGATTCAGAAGCCGCTGGAGATAACAGTGGAGGAGAAGTATATCCGAGACCTTTCTTGGTCCTGCCATAATACATTTGTGATTTTCCGTTTGGAACTGTTGTACGAATGGGAGTTCGTCTACCTTTACCATAGTTAAGGCCGCTCTTGAAGTCGTAACCCATCTTTCGGACGATGTCTTTTGATTGTTGACTATAACGATGGAACTGGAGACGTCCCGTATCGTTAACTTTGCTATCATCCGTATAGTTAATCTTTGTTTCCGGTCTTTTATATAAAAATGCTGGACTTTCACCTTTCTTCAAAGAAGGGTGAATACGGTAAGAATCATCTGGATCTTCAAGCGAGACTTCTGTCTGAAGAGATTGTACGACTCCCAGTGTAATTGATTGGAAGCTATCTAACATATCCAAATAACTTTTAGTATAATAAATAACATCAATATACTGGAAAGTAGGTGCTTTTTCATTGATTTGTACATCAGTATTTACAACAGGACCTTTAACCTTAGCAGGTTTGGTCAAATTGATTATAAGAGGGGGAGAAGAAGAACGTGGAGGAGGCTTGTTACGACGGAGGTCGATAACAAGTGGCTCAGAAGAGGTGAGCTCCCTTTTTTTCTTGTTGCGATTTAGATCAACAACAAGTGGCTCAGAAGGAATGAGCTGCTTTTTGTCTTTGTTACGACGTAAGTCGATAACAAGTGGCTCAGAAGAGGTAAGCTCCCTTTGATTTTCATCAGCATCAACTGATTTCTTTTGAACTGGTAAGTGAATAACCAGTGGCTTGGAAGATTGAGGATGAGAAACTCGCCCCTTAACAGGTATGATAAGAGTGTCTTGAGGTACTGCTTTTTGATCTTCTTCAGTATCCATAGCCAATACCACCTTCATAAACTCGTCTTTGTACATACGAGCATCGTTGCAATAAGCTTCAACACCCTTGAAAGGATAAAGATCCGCAACTTCTTTGTGAACTTGTCCTTTGTCATCAACATATTTAAAGCATTGATGAAGAGTTGATGGAACGACATTGTGTTCATGGAGGAATGGCCTTTCCAGGAGAGCATTGTAAGAACAACCATGATTGTCGATGATATAAAAGGTCACCTTTGTACGAAGATTGCCTATTTGAAGTTTCAGGCGGATCTTACCCAAAGGTTCACTCTTCCCTTGGTTAAATCCCAAGATAGTAGTAATTGTAGTTGAAAGACTATGCACCGGTATCTTCAACGCATCTAGCATAGTCTTTGGCATGATACTAAGTGCAGATCCTGGATCTATCAAGATACGATCGACCTTCATTGAATCTACATATCCTGTATAGTAAAGAGGACGATCATGTCTATTATCTTCCATTAGCATATCATCCTGAGTGAAGGTAATATTTGGGATTAGTTCTAAGACACTATAACAGTGATGACAAGAGACTGGTTCTGATTCTGGCTTCTTGAGAAGAGTTAAGCAAGTTTCAGCCTGCATCAGAGCTTCACTTAGAGTTTCTCGTGTCTCTTTGGAAAGACGCAAGAGTTCAAAGATTGACAGCCTAGCTGGTGTATTGGCTAATTGAGCCAATATATCAAAGTTGTAAGGCTTCTCAAGCCCAGTAGGAGATAACTTCTTTAGAGGTTTGTCAAATCGAACTTGTTGCTTGCCTTTGCCAGCCGTTGTTGGCTTAGGAGGAATTGATACTACAACTGGTGAAGATGTAGAAGGGACCTCTTCAGCAGATGCAGGTTGTGCCAGAGCAGGTTCGGAAGAAGAAGCAGGATCCTTCTAACCTTCAGAATGATCTTTCAAATAAGCTTTCTCTGATCTGGTGCCTAACAGAATCTCTTCGTCAACAATGGGATCAAAAGATACCATGTTGCAAATCTTGGTTTTGCCTTTAGAACGAGTTTTCTTCTTGGAAGATATCTCAAATTCTGGAGCAAGATCAGGATGGATCCACATAATTTCACCGTTGTCAAGAGACAAGGGAATAAGACCTTCATTGGATGGAAACGGGAGATTCTCAATCTCAAGGGTTGCTTTAGGAATTGGAATGACACCATGCTATATCATCTGTGGAGGGAAATCTCCAAACTGGACTGAAACCATATTTGTAGTAACAGTCTTTTTATCTTGTTGCAGAGTGACTACACCAGCATTGACAAGCTCTTGAATCTTACCTTTGAGCACATAGCATGCTCGAGTAGGATGTCCAATGAATCGGTGATAGACACAATACTTGGGATGATCAGTCTTATTGACTTCATCAGGTTTCTTTGGATCAGGGAGTTGAATTTTATTGCTTTTGAGTAAACATTCGAAGATACTTGCAGTGTCATTCTCATCAAAAGAATATTCCACTTTTGGACGAGGTTCCCTCGGTGGAGGTGCAGAAGGAGTAGGAGTAGATGTAGGTGGGGCCACATTGACAGCCAAAGATTCTTTATTTTTGTTCAAGTTAATGTTCAAAGTCTCTTTCGCTTTGCGATTGTTCTGGCGATTGCCACCACCTGAATTCTGATGCTCATCGCGATCAGGGTTAGACATTTGTACCCCCAATTGTTTGAACTTGTCGGCACTTACTTCAGCAACTTTGGCGTTGACGATGAATGAGGGCCAATCTTGGAATTGGGTTGATCCCGTCCACATACTAATAATAGGCAAAAGATTTGCCTTACAAGTATCAATAGTGACAGCAGCTGGAGTCCCTGGAGGCATTTTCAAAGCTTCACGGCGGAACCGTTCAATAAAGCTCTCAGCTGTTTTATTATGTTTTTGTTTGATTTTGTTGAGAGCTGACATAGTCATATCATTAAATCCTTCATAGAACCGTTCCAGAAAGATTTGTTTGAGACCTAAAAAGGATGTGATGCAACCATCTGGCAAACTTCTGTACCAGTCGTATGCTACGCCGGCTAAACAACCGACGAACACTCTGGTAAGAAGAGCGTCATTTGGCTGAAGTTGAACAGTCATTACCTCAAAATGATTGATGAATTGACTCGGGGAAGTACTGCCATCAAACAGAGAGATTGTAGGGATTTTGTACTTTGGGGGAAACGGGACGTCCTTCCATTCAACCGGATAGGGCTGTTTAATCCCCAACCTTTGTAGATTGTCTTTCTCTTAAATGCTTCAAACTGGGTTCGTAAGAGTTTGACAGCTTCATTGGCGTCTTCTGATGAAGAAGAAGGAGCAGGTTGAGTTGTAGTGGTAGGAGGAGGAACAGCGTTGCAAGCACTACCCCCAGCTCCTGACTGGCTAGGCGTAGTTTGTACTTGCACTTGTACAAGAGGCATTTGGGGAGGCACTACCCCCAGCCCAGTATTGGCAGGTATTGAAGAGGCTATGATCTCTGGACTAGTAATAGGTGCAGTTGGTGGTGTAACATGCTGTGCTACAATGATGGAATGCATACTAGCAACCATCTCAGCCATGGTTTTTAATTTGTCTTCGAGTGCAGCAATTCGATGTTCCTGATTTGCGGAGGTTGAAGCATCTGGATCATCGGTGACAACATAAGCCGTCACTTCTCTTGGCACAGTGGAAGATACTGTTTGTTCAGAACTTTCACTGTATGCATCATAATCAGAGAACGAATCATCTCCTGACTGAGAAACAGGAAGATGACCTGAAGGGTTTTGAGGAAGATTCCTTTGACCGATTGTATCTCGGCTTCGAGAACGGGTATGTTGAAATACTCCTTCGAAAGATTCTTGAAGTAATTCCAAATACCGTTGGCTTGGCCTGCGAGGTTTCCCGTGCTTGGAGCACTTCCTACCCCCAGTGTCTCTGGAAGTCATGTTGACGGAGGCGTACAAAACCTCGTCTTCATCCTCAGACATAGGTTCAGAGTTAGGAAAGTTCAGACGATCGAAGACAGATCGTCTTGTTGTTTGACAACAACACTTGATGACTACTTTGTGATTGCAATGATATCCAAGTGGTTGCACTGGGGATGTTGGGATGTTGTCCCATTTTTGTCTTAATTGTTCTCGAAGGTCCACAACAGGATGAGAAAAGTTCCGAGGGATCTGTTCTTTGATAATATTCGGAATATGATTTCGATTCTTCAAATGTTTAGTCCCTTGAGTATACAGGGAAGTGCTTACTTCATTAGCATAAGTGTCAGGATTTTTGACCTTAGAGATTTGTTTTTGATGATGTTTGACCTTCAGCATTGCCTGTTTGCGTTTTACCGAAGTGGGTTGATTAAGATAAGTTCTGAGGTCAGCAAATTCACCCCCAGAAGTTTCTGTTTGAGACACTAACAGTTTTCCCTGTCTGGAACGACAAATTTGGAGAGTCGGGAGGTCCTAGAATTCTGCTATCGGAGTAGGCAGGATACCTCTTTGATTAGTACAAGTACTCTTGTTATAAAGGAAAGAAGAATCCTTGTTTGCCAGAGTTCTCGAACTGATTGGTGCCGAGACACATTCAGATGGATCCTCTTCAGTAAAGACTGAAGAAGACTGAGAAAAGACCAAATGGCCTTTTCCCTTGTTTTGAGATGAAGGGTTAGCTAAAGAGCGTTTTCCTCTGTTATCTTCCAAGTCATGAGACAAGGAAGTTTGAGAAAAGACTAATGGACCTTTTCCTTTGCTTTGAATAGAAAAAGGAGTAGCCAAAGGACTACCCTCAGTGGATTGCGCAAGGACAATAGGGTGTT
Organism: Iris pallida; assembly: GCA_029216955.1. Lineage (NCBI taxonomy): Eukaryota > Viridiplantae > Streptophyta > Magnoliopsida > Asparagales > Iridaceae > Iris > Iris pallida. The sequence continues at coordinate 8,056,339 of JANAVB010029217.1, read as the reverse complement.
TAGGAAGAGGAGCAGAATCTCTTCTTTTGTTGTGAGAAGAAGGGAATTTAGCCAAAAGGCTATTTTTCTTGGATTGCGCAGACTTGGTTTGCGCATGGGTAAAAGGTGCACTGGTTACTTGTGCAGTAGAAGCTTTGGTAGAAAGTGCATCAGGAGTCCTTGTCTTAGAGTGCTTGGGATGCACTTTAGTTACTGGAGTGCTATTTTGCGCAGGAAAAGCTACTGCCAATTGCGCCAGAGTCATAGGAGTCTTCTGTTTTGACAAGGCAGCATATGAAGTAGCTTGCGCAACAGTTGCAGCAGACTGCGCAGCCTTGACTGCAACAGATTGTGCAGTAATTGCTGAGACAGACTGTACAACAGTTGACACAGCAGTTTGTGCAGCAGTCTGACTAGCAGATTGTGCAACAGTTGGCACAACATCCTTGGTGGCAAAACTGTCAGATTGTGCAGCAGACTTGGAGACCCAAACTGAGCGCACTTTGCTCTTGGCAGAAGTGACTGCAGTACGGGTAATGGTCTTGGAGTTGAGCATCGCCTCGTAGGCTGTCTGGTTGACCTTAACAACCAGCGTCTTCTGCGTCTTCCCGATAGACGCTACGTCATATTGAGTTTCTACTTCCTCGTCGGAGGAAAAAGTTGTCTCCAGCAGAGTCGCCATTTTGTTTGCAAAAACAAAAGTATAAAACTTTATTGATACAAACTGTAATAAAGATTACAAGAATTCTGGAAAAATTACAACTATAGGAATCCAATCTTGATGACGATTGCTTTATCCCTTGGACGATGTGAACTTTGAAGACGAAGCCTTTGAAGTTGAAAACAACTCTGGAAATTGAAGGCAAAAGCCTCTGAAGTTGAAGACAAAAGTCTCGGAAGAATGCAGCAGCACTTTGGCAAGAACTCCTGAACTCTCTGATTTCTGATCTCTGATCTTGATCCCCTTGAAATGAAGACTTGAAACTCTATTTATAGAGTTCTGAAAATAACTAACTTTCAGTTATTTTGGAATGCGCAAGCTGATTTGCGCAGCAACTGGTTTGCGCAGATATGGACTGTGCAGGCAGTTACTGGATCGTGGGCCAACTATCTGAGACACATGGCATTATTTGATTGAAATACGCATGATCGTGCATAGACAGTTGCCACGTAATGAGCAATTGATGGCATGAATGCCACATGTAATTTATCAGTTATGTTGGCAGAATGTGCAAAGTGAACTGCGCATACACTGGTTTGCGCAGACTCAGACTGCGCAGGCTTCATTTGTGCAACCACAAATTGTGCTGCCAACTGTCAGCCGTCCTCGAGCACTGTGCGGCGCCAAAAATGAACAGTCTCCTCGTTATTCGTGTCGTTAGCTATCAGGAAAATCTGATTTGATTCAGTCAATGATGACTTCTGCCACGTCAGCCTGCGCAGTTGGGAACATGTGCAAACCAACCTGCGCAAAGTGACGTCTGCGCAATCTGTTGTCTGCGCAACTCATCAAAATGATGAATATTTTGAATTTTTGACTTTGTTAATTGATGCAACTTGATTTTTTAGGACCTACAAGGTGTCATCGACCTGCATGGTGATCTCCACAATATCTGCTCAGCAGATGCTGTATTCTGGGTGCGAAGGCTATCTAGCGTTCATTTGAGACATACGATAGGATGGTGCAAATACGGGTCAGACCGACGTTATGGCAGAATTCCCAGATGTATTCCTGGACGAGCTGCCCGGCATACCGCCCGATCGAGAGATTGAGTTCACTATCGATACATTCTCCGATACCCGACCGATCTCGAAAGCCCCATACAGGATGGCCCCTGCAGAACTGAAAGAACTCAAAGTATAGTTGTAAGAGTTGCTCGACAAGAGATTCATTCAATCCAGCGTCTCGCCGTGGGGAGCGCCCGTACTGTTCATCAAGAAAAAAGATGGCTCAATGCGTCTTTGTATCGACTACCGTGAGCTGAATAAAGCCACCGTCCGAAACAAATACCCCATGTCCAGCATAGACGATCTGTTTAATCAGCTGCATGGAGCTACGGTGTTCTCTAAAATTGACCTGCGTTCGGGTTACCATCAACTCAAGATCAAGCCGGACGATGGATCGAAGTCTTCTTTTTGTACTCGATACGGCCATTATGAGTTCCAGGTAATGTCGTTCGGCCTAACAAACGCCCCCGCTGCCCTCATAGATTTGATGAATCGGGTATTCCGACCATTCCTCGACAAGTTCGTAGTAGTCTTTATCGACGATATACTTGTATACTCGAAGAATAGATAGCAACACACTAAGCATCTACGAACCGTGCTTCAGACCCTTCGAGAAAATCAACTATATGCGAAGAGAAGAAAGTATGCAAAAAAGGAACATTGTTCCTAGATCGTGCCCCGTCCCTACGTCGTGCCCTGTTTCCGCCTATGGGGTGTGAGAGAAAGGAACACTGTCGCTATCGATTCGGTCGGGACCAATAGGTCGGGATCGGCCGAGTCGATCGAACGGGAACGGTTGAATTAAGATCTATTCCATGTTATGGAATAGTTTCTTCGGAACCAAGTCCCATATTTAGCGGGTTGCGCCTCGAGGATTGGCTCTGCGGCTGATTCGGGAGAGACCTTCCGTTGCTCTGATTTTCATGCCGCACTTGATTTGGCTTTGGCTTTGGTTTTTGTGAATACGTTTTTTGTGAATATTTTTCGAATGGGTTTTCGTGACTTGCATTTTCGAGCTTCGCATTTATATCGACTTTTCTTGAATTACACAGTGTTCTACTCAGTTGCTTATGCGATTGCAGTTGATCGCGTAGGCGACGTCAGCACAGCCAACTGGTCGCTCGCTTAAAGCAAGGCTAAGGCGAGTGGCTGACCTCCTTCGCCTCGTCCCTCTACTTCAAAATCAATATGAAAGTTAAGTGAATGCTTGTCATAATAGTGTAGAATCAAAGAAATTGTGGCACGATTCTTTACAAAATACTTGCTATCAAACTACCGGTATTGAAAATGGAAAATGTGCTTTCTTATGCAAATCTACTTAGCCTATGCAAAACAATGAATGAATCGGTTAATGTTTATCGCAACGATATGGCTAAGTAAATGAATCGACCAAGTTCAAAAGAAAACGGTCATTGGACAACTTGTCGACAAGGTGTAGTTTCTTCGAACAGTTGCCTAGGCCAAGGGACCGATTCGGCCTGGGAAGAACGAGTATAGCAAGCACTAGCCTTTCATCGGCGTGGGTTATACGGGAACATTCGCACAGGGCTCGCTATCCGCCGCGAAAGGGTCACCGTCTAACCCATCTATAGTCCACGATGGCTTGACATTGCTAGTGGCCTTCACACCCTTTTACTGCTTAACAAATGCACGTGGTACAGGATGAACATGATAATTGCTTAATGTTATACAATTTCATATGCTTGCCTCAAAATATGTTAACATGCAAATCGAGCAGGATGGTTAGAAAGATCACAGAAATAGCTAGCTAACATGTTTATGAAACTTTTGAATCAAATACAGAGATTGGATTTTAATTAGCCATTCGCCAGTACATGTGATCGTACTGATCCTCGCTCTTTGCAGGTCCTGCGAACCAGGAAGGATGCGCCAACTAGCTCGGTGACGTTCGTAAGTTTGAAGCTTCAGCCACGCGTCGAAGACTTCTTCCGTACCTCCACTTTTGAAGACTCTCAAAAGTCCAAAAAAGATGACTTAGCGTCCCTCCCATCCAGGTCGCTGGAGTACTTTGTTGTATATTGAGGGATGTGTGCAATGTATGGAACGGCTATCTCATCGGCACTCTTTGTAATCGAGCCATGTTGTAGCTCGCGCGGCATAAGTCTTGTACTGGAGTCTGTAAAAGATTTTCATTATCAATAAAGATCAAAGTTTTCTTTACTTAATATGTGATTCAATTTATCTGCGTACTCTCTTAGATCTCGTGTCTCGGATTACCTTATGACTATGCCTTGTGCGATCACAAATTAGGTTTGCACGGCATCACGTCTGGGGGACGACTATCGATTCGACGGAATCGGTGCGTAACACAAGTGGCGGCCCTCGAGAGCATTGCCGGCTATGATGAGCGGGCTAATACTCTGAGGAAAGTTCAGAACGACCTGGAGGGTTAGGTAGCTCGATTCAGGAATGCCAAGCAGCAGAGCCCAACGTCGCTATTCTGTGCAGAGAAGGCGGCTTTGATGACGGCTCTTGCGAAGAAAAAGGCTACATTCCAGGTAAGAAAGGATGCCCTGGTTTGAGAGATCGATGAGCTGACTGACCAGTATGGTCAGTTCAACGCTGCAAGTGAGGCGTGTGCCGCCTCGAAGAACAGACTGGCTGTACAGATCACTGAGAGGTATAATCACATTGCGCAGAATAAGAACGAGATCGCCCAACTAGAAGCTGACTTGAGGGCGACGACATCTGAACAGGAGGAATACTTGGCTCAAGCTGCCATGACTGCCACCACTTCCGTCCATTTAGAAGAACAGTTGGCGAAGTTGGAGGGGGAGCATCTGAGTCTGATTCTCTTCGAGGATGAAGCTGCTCACCAAGAAGAGGCACACCGTCGAGCTACTATAAAGTCTGAAGCCGAAATTACGGCTCTACGGGACAGCATCAATCGCTTATGTATCCCATAGATTTTTGTAACTTTTTTTTTGCAGCCGTCACGGCTCTTGTACCCTTTTTTGTCTCTTAGTAGACGAAAAATAAAGAATCTTTTCAAAATGGATGTAGTTTTGTGAAATATTGATGCTAGAGTTAATGTGGACGTAGCAAGGATATTTCTGGTGGGTATTCTGCTGGGGAATTTTGATGTGGACCTATTATCTGTTTTATATTCAAGTTATTCGAATATAGATAATAAGTTGAACGAAGCTGTTAGTAGAGGTAATATTGACGTAATAGCAGAGGATGTTCTATATCTGACCAGAGGTAATATAGACGTAGAAAGATATATAACGTTTAGGTGGGAGTGGATAATTCAGAGGTAGTAAGGACGTAATTATCCTTAATGAATGCTTTGCTCAGAGGTTATGTGGACATGGTAAAACATAATCATTTAACTGGGGAAATAATTATCGGGAAATAATTCAGAGGTAATATGGACGTGACTTGTTTTCGTCAAATCGAGTTTGGACGGAGTCAAAAACGGAAATGATTCCACTGGGGAAATTTTTAGAGGACCTATTATCCAGGGTGTATTCAAGACTCTTGAAATACGGATAATAGTTAGATAGTTTTTTTGAATCATATAAACATCGCACTGTATATTTACATGACTGAACACATGTGAACATTTCGTAAAAAGGTTACAAATAGTATTTCTTCAGGAACTTGCCGTTGATAGGTATCATGAGCAAGTCACCATCAGACTTGGTTAGTCGGTATGCACCATTAGAATACACTGATTCTATGATGAAAGGACCTTCCCATTTAGGCTAGAATTTTCCTTTTATTTTGTGTGTCATGACCATTGGTCTTCTCACTGCTAAGACTAGATCACCGACTTGGAAGATTCTTTCCTTCATCCTTTTGTTGAAGGCTCTGGAAAGACGTGCTTGGTATAGCTCAATGCGCTGCTGAGTTAACAAGCATTTTTTGTCTAGCGCTTCGAGCTCCTGGAGTCGCAGACGGTAGCTTTCTTCGGTAGTCAACTCGCTGGCTAAGGCTACTCGAAGAGAAAGAATCTAGATTTCTAGGGAAAGAACTACTTTGCTCCCATAAACTAGAGAAAATGGCGTACTGCCTGTTGGAGTCCGGACCGTTGTACGATAGGCCCATAGACATTCACCAAGCTTCTCATTCCAATCGTACTTGTTTGAAGACATGAACTTCTTGAGATGTTTTATGATGGTTTTGTTGAAGGCTTCTGCTAGCCCGTTAGTCGCTGGATTGTAGGCAGTAGAGACTATGTTCTGGATTCGATTCCTCTCGCAGAATCGATAGAATACATGGCTTGTGAACTGTAGACCATTATCATGGATGATCCTGCGAGTTAGGCTGAAGCGGTAGATGACGTAATATTTAATAAAACTAATCACGTTCGATGCCTTCACTTCGGTGAGCGGTATAGCTTCCGCCCATTTGGAGAAGTAATCGGTTATGTCTAGGACGAACCAATGTCCTTTGGAGGATGCCGGGCTGATTGGTCCTATGACATCCATGCCCCAGGCTTCAAAGGGCCAAGATGCTGCCGGCGGATGTAGAAACTCTGAAGGTTGATGAATGAAATCGGCGTGGAACTGACAAGCTTTATACTACTTTGCATATTCAACAGTATATACTATCATTGTGGGCCAGAAATAATCCATTCGTTTGAGGCGATCTTGTAATTTGGGGCCAGGTTGATGTGCACCACAAACTCCATCGTGAGCCTTCCGGAGTGCATGTTTGGCTTGTGCATCTGATAAGCATCGTAACAGTAGCACGTCATAAGATCGTCGGTACAGCATCTTGGTAGTTGTGTCATAGTACAATCTGAGGGATCGCCTTTGGATGGATATTGCTTCCTTCGGGTCATCGGGGAGGATTCTATAGCGTAGTCTATGAAGGGGAATCTCCAGTCTTTAATATCGACGTTTGTTTTTGCTGCATAAATGTGATGAATATGCAAGGCATTTTTCACACAGAATAGTTGTCGACCAGATACTGTGATCGACTGCTGAGTACTGGTAGGAACGGTCAAGGAAGCAGTGTGACCGGCTAGAGCATCTGCTTCTATATTCTGTAGTCGAGTTACGTGCTTGATGAAGAATCTAGCAAATGTAAATGCCAACTCAATTGATGCTCTATAATAGGGGATGAGATCTTCTTGGCGAACTTTGTAATCCCCTCGGACCTGACTAACTATTAGCTTGGAATCACCGTAAGCTTCTCAATAGTCAACTTCCAATTGCTTTGCCAGTTGTAGGCCGATTAATAGAGTATTATATTCGGCCACGTTGTTGGTGCATGGTTCCACGAAAGAATATGCATGGTGTATAACCAGATGATCAGGTGACATGAGTACGACACCTACTCCAGCCACAATATTTCCTTTGGGTCCTGTTCTTAATGCGCCGTCAAAGAACATTCGTCAAATGGGGATTTTTTCAGTTGTAGTGTTAAACTCCACCACTTCGTCGAGGATTTTGTCCTAGAGTTTGGACGATTCTAGCACCAGATGAGCTGCTAGGAAATCAGCTAATGCTTAGCCCTTTACTGTCTTCTGAGGAACGAAGATCATATCGTATGGAGTGAACAGCATTGCCCAGTGTAGCTAAACGGGAATTGAGAGAACCCGGTTTAGTCATAAGTATTCTGAAAGGGTTGACTTTAGATATGATGTGGATAGTCTTCCCAGACACGTGGTGTCGTGTCTTTTGGATGGCAAATACTAGTACAAGGTATTCCTTCCTCACCGGTGTGTATCTGTATTTGACACCCACCATTGCGCAGTTGAGGTAGTAGATTGCCTGTTCATGGTCGCCTTCATTCTTTTGAGCTAATAGAGCGCCAAAAGAATGGTCCATGGTACGGCCATATAGTAAGAAGGGCTTCCCCATTATTGGACCTACCAATACTAGAGGGCTTGTATGATACTGCCTTGATGTCATCGAATAAGCGTTGACATTGTTCAGTCCAGATGAAAGATACGTCTTTCTTCATGAGCTGATTGAATGGTTGACACCTTCCAGAGAAGTTCGAAATGAATCGTCTGATGTAAGCTAACCTTCCTTGTAGTCCGCGTAGCTCTTTGAGGTTTCTTGGAGGATGCATATCGAGGATAGCCTTCACTTTCTTCGGGTCTAGATGTATACCCTTTGAAGTGATGACGAAACCAAGAAACTTGTCGCTGGAGATTTCCAGAAAAGACTTGGTTGGATTCATCTTGAGTTGGTGTGCATACATTAGTTCAAACACCGTTCTCAAGTCTTGGAGGTGGTTGCCCTTGAGACAACTTTTAACTGCGATATCGTCTACGTAGCATTCCACTGTTTTGTGCAAATAATTACAAAAAATTATTTTCATGGCTCGCTGGTATGTCGTCCCTGTATTTTTTAATCCGAAGGGCATCACCGTATAGCAGTATACCCCCAACGGTGTTCGAAAAGATGTGTGCTTCTCATCATCGGGGAACATCTTGATCTGGTTGTAGCCTGAGAACCCGTCCATGAAGGATATCCGCTCGAAGCCGCAAGTATTATCGATCATTACGTTAGTGATCGGTAGAGGGAACTCGTCCTTCGGGTATGCAGAGTTCAAATCACAGTAATCGATACAAAATCGAACTTTACCGTTCTTTTCCATGACTGGGACGATGTTGGCAACCCAGTCTGGGTGTTTTTCTTCACGAATGAATCCACTGGCAATTAGCTTCTTGACTTTATTCTCGATGGCTTCCATGACGTCTAGTCGAAATCGTCGTTGTTGCTGCTTCACCGGTTTAGCTTTAGACGAAATATTCAGGCGGTGCATGGCGACTTTAGGGTCCAAGCCTGCCATATCTTCATATCTCCATACGAAGGCGTCGATGTATTCTCTTATAAGCTGTATAAGAGATTGACATTCGTTGTCAGATAGACTTTTGCTAATGAAGATTGGTTTAAAAGATGCTTCATCTCCTAGATTGACTTAGATGACTTCGTCTTCGGTAGATGGTTTGCATTATTTGAAGCGTAGCTTCCATCTAGTATCCATCTTTTGAGCCTATTGTTCAAGCTCGATTGATTGGTCATCGTCTGCAATTTGGTCAACAGAGACCATGTTGACGGACATAGTTGTCTTGAATATGTCGCCAATACTGGAGTCAGAGTCCCAGAGAGAGGAATCAGAAGAATGAGAACAACGATCTGCTTCATCATCTGATCTTTCGAGAGTTGTTGGAGGAGTGACATAGCCCAAACCAGCACTGTTTTGTTGATAGTAGTTCTCAGGTTTGCCGGGAGGAGCGAAGTGTCGTATTGGCAATCGTCGTCTCCGGCCGTAATTTAGCCCTTGGTCGCTTTTGATGTCATATCCCATATTCTGGATGATGTTCTTGGCCTGCCAACTATATCGGAAAATTTGCATTTTTTCAGAGTCATAGTCAGCCTCTGTGTTATGCTTGGAAGTAGAGTCTGGAACGAACTTTTCTCTCGCCAATTATACGACCGAAGATGATTAGTTCTTCATCCTTCTTTCGCGCTGGAACGATGAAGTAGTTGATATCTTCTAGGGTAAACTTTTTCCCGAAGGTGAAGGCGTCGTGACCGGCATGCAGAGGTGTAGTCCTATGTCGTTCTCTAGAGCGTATATCGTATCTATGTAGTGGTTTACAGAATGATAGACATCGGAGTAATTCAAAGATAAACCTTTACTAAGGAAATACGCAAGTTCCTCTTCAGGGATAACATCATCCGCTGAAGGAACATTATTATGAGTATTGATATACATATTGAGAGGATCATCATCTAGAAGAGGAGCCACAGTCTTGGCCGAATTCACCACGTAGGGTAATTCATCCGGGTTGGAAGGACAAGCATTAGTGGGTTCCTTCCAGGGTGTTTTGCTGAGAGCTGATGGTCAATGGTTTGACCTTATCAGGGTTCTTCTTTTTCATCCCAGATTGTGAGAGGCTTCGGAGTACTTTTTGGAGTAGTATGTCCTTTGACTCGGATAATCAGGGGACCATCATTGGAGGATAGACTTGCTTCAGCTTCATTGTCATCATTCTTGGGGGGCTGAGATTGGTAAAGTATCGAATCCCTATAGTAAGCTTCGATGCCCTTAAAAGGATCGACATCAGCAAACTCTGTCTTCACGACACCGTCGCTGTTGACGTACTTGAAGCACTGGTGAAGTGTAGAAGGAATGATCATGTTCTCGTGTATCCATGGACGTCCCAACAAGATGTTGTTGGATACGTTGGCATCGATCACATAGCAGGAAACCTCTGTTCATAGATCACCGATCTGGCATTTGAGATGGATCTTGGCTAGCAGATGGCTTCGACCAGCATTGAAAGCCATGATAGTTGTGTTGGTTGCAGATATCTTGTGCAGAGGGATTCCCAAAATTTTAAGCAAACTTCTTGGAATGATACTGAGGGAGGATCCTGGGTCAATGTACATGCGGTCCACCTTTATCGCTTCGATATACCCTGTATAGTACAGGGGTCTATCATGACTAATTGTTTTTTGGTAGCATGTCCTCCTGTGAAAAGGTGATGTTGGGTACCGCTTCTATAGTACTGTAGCAGTGGGGACAGGAGACAGGGTCTTCAGCAGGGGCTTTGACTTCGACGAGGTATGAGTCAGCATGTAGTAATGCCCCACTTATGGCATTCTGCATTTCTTTGGAGAGTCATAACAGATCGAACAGAGACAACCTGGCAGGTGTATTAGCTAGCTGTGCCAGTATGTCAAAGTTGTAGGGCCGATCTATGCCTTCGGGAGTTGGCACATTCAGAGACTTGTCGAACCGCGTCTCTTTCTGCTTAGCTTTGTCCGATGTTGAAAGCTTAGACAGGTAGGCTTCTGAGCTCATTGGGGCGGCAGGAGGTTGAGGAGGTACAGCTTCTTCTTGTGCAGGATCGTATGTCCGAAGATAAGTATTCCCTGATCACGTCTCGCCAGATAGAACCTCATAGATAGGAGAGGATACCATATGGCATGACTTGTATTTCTTGCCCCTTTTTGCTTTGGAAAGTACCACCCCTTGTGTCACTTCTTGTACAAGGTCTGGATGGACCCTACATGATCTCATTATGTTCAGTCGTGAGTGGCACCAAGGTTGAGTTGCGAGCTGGTGGTAGGTTGATGACTTCTATTATTGCTTTGGGAATCGGAACCACGCCGTCCGGGACTTCTATAGGGGGAAGTCACCACACTTGAGAGAGATTATGTTAGAAGATACGACCTTGTCTTCAGCTTCGTGATTGATCACTTGGTTGTCGATAAGCTATTGTATCTTTTTTCTTCAAAACGATGCAGTCTTTAGTGGAATGATACACGTACTGATGATAGAGACAGTACTTGGGATCGTTGAGCTGGCTCGCCTCTGCAGGATGTCAGTGGTAGGAGGCAATGTCAGCTTATTACCCTTCATCAGTGTGTGGAAGATAGTAAGGACATCGTCTTCGTTAAAGGAGAAGGTCTCCTTAGGCATCTCGGAGGTGCCCTAAGAATTGGAAGCTCCTTTGCATGTGTCGACCTTCAGGACTTCTTTCCCTTTACCCTCGCAGACAGGAATAGTTTGAGGATGCTTGCCCTTGTCTTCGGATTTGGGTGTTTTCAACCTTAGTAGTTCCAGGTTAGGAACGTCGTTTTCAGCAACATCAGTGGCTCCAATAAAAGCGGGCCATGTATCATACTTATGTATACCTAGACAAAACTTTACCGTAGGAAGGAAGTTATGTCAACAAGTATCCATAAGTTCTGAGTCTGGTATGCCGAAGGACATCTTCAGTGCCAGCCGCCTGAAGCATTCGATGAAGGCGATGACAGACTCGGTCCTCCTTTGCTTGGTCTCGATGAGGGTGGACATACTAACATGCATGCCACTCTTGTAAAACCTGTTGAGTAACAATCTCTCCATGTCTTTGAAGTGAATTGATACATCCGTCAGGCAGACTGCAGAACCTTTCGAAGGCTACCCCCTGCAACGGTGCTAATAAACAGCTTTGACAAGAACGGATCATCTCTGGGCAAGTGTAGAGTCTGCATATTGAAGTACGTCATGTGTTGACGAAGAGAAGTCAACCCGTCAAATAAATTCAGCGTCAGCGGCTTATAGCTAGGAGGGCAAGTAGCATTCTCCCACTCAGGAGGATAAGGTTGAGATATCCCCATCTTCTGTAGCTCGTCTTTAGTGTGATATGGTGTCGAGACGAGCGACCAGGGAATCAATTGCATCCTGTTGATTGAGCAGGTATTGGAAAACAGCTGCTGAACGGTTGTCAGGCGTTGTTGGCAAAGGACCACCCCCAGCATTTGCAAGCTTTGGAGGAGGCACAACGGAATGATACTCCTTTTGTAGGGAAGGAGGGTTGTTGCTATGTGCCGGACTAGCATGAGCCGAGACATTTTGTTGAGGTAGAGGAACAGCCCCAGCAGCTTGAACCGCCATGATACTGGTAAGCATATCGGTGATCTTGGTGAACATTGTTCCAAGACCCTCTAGCCGTTTGCTAGTCTGATCGCTAGCTTCGTCGGGTCTTTCTCCGTCCACCATGTATATAGATAACATGCGATGATGAACAGAGAAAATAGTACAACTGGTGCTGATACTGTCTGTCTGTCACTACCATATTTTTAGCTTGAGCATATTTTGGTCATTTTGACTTTTGGTGATTTTGAATTTTTATTAATTAAATATGTGCTAATTGTTAGGTTGAGACTTGACCTAGAAACTTAGCCTAATCTAGATTAGCCTTGGGCTTAGTGTATTGATTAGGGTAACCTAGTCATGACAAGGTAATAATATCTAGATATTTTAGGTAAGATATTACTCTTAGGATATTTGTGGAAAAGTTAGCCCTATGACTAGTTGAACCAATAGGAGAGCTTAGAATTGGGTGAAAAACTCTTAGCCACTCATCTAGACCTAAAACCCAACCCTAATTAATCAATGGACGCCATCAAACACCCCCTCCCCCTTCCTATAAAGTCTCATTAACAAAGCCCCTTGCCTCTTTTTACACTTGCTTAGAACCCTAAAAATTCCTCTCCAAATTCCTTCCCCTAATATCCAAATCAAGCCCAAATTGGCCCTAATAAATTGCATCATAACCCTCTACCATAGTGGGAGCCAGTAGGGACTTGCTTGCTAGGATTGGAATTGCTTTGATCGATTGAAATTCAAAGGAGAACCCTCAACCTCACCTTTCTCATTGAGATTCATTCTCAATAGGTAAATCCCATGAAACCCTTGTAAAATTGTGTTTTCTTTTCATAGATGCATGCATATAGGTATACCCTAGCTGTAGGGTTAGTTTGGTGCTAGGTAGTGTCCATTTCGTGTCCGTATCGACACGTATCAGTGGATTTAACAACGTGTTCGATGAAATGTTTATGAGAATTAAATGGTGTTAATTTTAGAATCTATTTGAATGGAAATTTAGGTTATTAATTGTAGATCACAAATCTACTTGACTGAGTCGAGATTAGTGTGTTTTTGTGTCCAAATTGGACACGCACTGCGTGCACGCTGACACCGGACAGTGTCCTGCTACCCGATCAGCTGTGTAGATACGACACGCCACGTGGCGGCCTGCCACTTGGCATGGACCAAGGGGCAGTGTCTGACAACACCCTGCTTGAGTCTCGTATCGTCTTGTGTCGTGTCGGGGGAGAAATCCTATGCGTACGAGTTTTGTACACAGTCTGTGCACACACAAATTGCTCTCTGATACGGGCTTTCCGTATGGACACAGTGACACTTGGGCTCGTGTCAGGGTCCTAGGCACGAAGCCCTATGTGGGGCAAACTTCGGTACACGAGCATGTGTCCTGAATTGACTCGTATCGTGTGTACGAGGACACGGCACGCATGCACGAGCCTGTGCACGAATTATGCACCACAGGGTTCCTGTCTGTATTTTGACGCATTTGGACACTTCGTGTCCACTCTAGTGGACAAGAATGACACCCCCTAGACACGTGAACACATGGTTAACACACCTACATGTCTGTTTGTAAATTTCTATGGTTTAATTGGGTTTTCGAAATGTGAAAGTTCATGTATCAGTGTCTTTTGTGTTCAGTTGGGTTATTGAACTAACACATGATTCATTGCCTATGTTATAATAAAGATTCCTGAGAATTTAGGAAATGTAAATGTTGATTCACTGATTAGATGTTTAACTGAGATTTAAGGGTTAATTGAAAACTGAATTAAAGTTAAAGCTGAGATTTTTTTAATGCTAATGTTAATTCTAAATGTTGTTTACTGAGGTTAAGTGAATGAAACTTGAGATTGAAATCAGTGTAAACTGAAATGGAAACTGAAATTTCATATGTGAAATATTGATTCACTTTTGAATGTAATAAGCTGAGATCTTCTAATGTTTAAATGTTAACTTAGTTATTAACAGCCATGAACCTATAACCTGAGATTTCAAAGGGGTGATGGTGAAACTGAGACTTCATTTATGAGAATTGGGTTTGATTTCACTATTAGTGTAATATCTGAGATTCAGTGAAACTGAAATAGGTTTTTGATTCTGAAATGATAATACATGTTAAACGTTTAATTCCTATATAAAAACTGAGTTGGTTGATGAATGTTAAACTGAAATTGAATGTAGGTAACTGATATAAAGTTGAATTGTCACGCCCCAGAACTAGAATACTGGAGAGCGGGGGCAGACATAGCCAGCTACGTATATGAAATAGAATCCATCTCGCTATACGGTCACGGCTGTCTAGATACATGAGGGTTTTCTACAAGCCAACAGTCTCTTAAGGTCATGAACAAGCCTAGTGTCTCAATCACAAGCAAGTAAGTAAAAGTCACAAGATGTATGATCATTAAATATACAATGATAAGGCGTCCCAAATATTACATATTCAGCTGATCATGAAGCTAGTCGTTACAAAATGTCAGGACTAGCAAGAGTTTAGTCATACATGATCAATCCTAGGATCTGTCAATCATGTTACAGCCCGTAGGCAGACAGTAAGTAAAGTGTAAACCGAGCTAACAGGTGCTCGTCGGCTAAACGTCTCAAAAGAATAATTTTACAATAGAGTGGGAGAGCCAAAAATAACCCACTCGATGCCCTGGTTACGCCTGGTGGTAACCATCGGGCTGAAAAGTCGGTAGATCCTCCGGAGCTGCTCCTAATTCTGGCCATACAAAACCAGCTGGGTCAGATCCCAGAAAGAGTAAGTGCCACAAAGGAAGCTTCACTTAGGAACTAAAACCAGCAATCATCACAGAATGTAAATAATTAAACAAAATTGGAAATATAAGAGCTCAGGGTGATATACGACGAGAAAAACCATGGAACTATTCAGATAGCCAGGTTACAACCCGTAAACCAAACAAGGACCGGGGTTGTAACCCTTCGTCTGAACGGAACTTGGTTTCCCACCATTTATCTGCATAATAATAATAAATCAAGACATGTAGCAATCTTGTACAGAATCAAGACAAGACTAGACAGGTTATTCCTCATTCAATCAATTACGGCCAAGCAATAAGTACGGCTTGATACTTTAACTAACTAGGGTTATCACAGGCCTAATTACTAACATATGCAGTGAGATATTCCACAGCCACAAGCCCTACAGACCATCCAGGTTACCCAGGTCAAAAATTAGGGGTTGAATTCAGGTGGGTACATCGTCCAGGAAACGCATGTACCCTTAGGTAGCTTGAAGGGTGCAACACATGACAGTGTGCTGGAAATGTGCCCTACTCGACGGCAGGCTACAGATCCCAAGCGCACCCAGGTAACGGAATTGCCTGTAGCTGGGAAATCTCTTCATGACTAATGTGTTAATCTAGTTATTAGCCTTAATCCATTTCAATAGGTCCTCCTGACCGTGGTACTCAGGAGTCCCATCCTAGACATGATGCAAGACAGGACTGGATGATTTGTACAAGCACATTCGTCCACGGTGTCCAGGTTGTTATTACCGGTCATGTCATGTCAGGTAGCCATCGCAACAGCTTATCAAGATATTTCATGTCAAGTTTATCATGTCAAGTTTATCATGTCAAGTTTACTAGTCAGGAGTGCACCACAACGGGCCACTATCAGGTCACGTTAATCATGTCAAGAGTGCACCACTACGGGTCACTATCGTGTTCAGAATACATGTGCAGGACAGTATAGTGTAAGCATTAAATCATAAGACCCAAGTACTCTGGGGTCACAAGACAATAATAAATAAATAACAAGGCTAGGCAGGGGAAGGAGCCATGCGGCTCAGAGAATTGAATCCACGTGGTTGGGTTCCATCAGGGACGCAAGCATTCAGGAGGAATAGGTGTCATGCGGCTCATGGAAGAGGGGTTACTCATGCGGCCAGCGGATCAGTCGGGTCTATACGGCTCAGGGTCCCAAGTTCATGCGGCAGGCGGAGAAGAGATCCATGCGGCAGCCGGCACACGGGTCTATGCGGCTGGAGGGAAAGGCAGGAAGTATGCGGCTCGGAGGAGATACTCATGCTGCTGGCGGGTGATAGGTCCCTTGCGGCTGGGTCAAGGGTATTCATGCGGCTCGATGGGGCGGGGGCACATGCGGCTACAGAGGTAAGGGGCGCATACGGCTGAGTGGGGAGAGGTATCCATACGGCTGGAAGGAGCAGGGTCCTATGCGGCTGGCGGAGCAGTGGGCATATGCAGCTCGGGGGTATTGCCCCAAGCTTATGTGGTTGGAAACTGATCGAGTCCATACGGCTCAAAGGACGGCTGAATCTCATGCGGCTGGATTAATGCAGGCGCTTATGCGGCTGGAAGTGATGAGAGCATATGCGGCTGGCAGGTCAATTATGCATGCGGCTGGGGGAACACTTGCCGCATAAAATATTCATGCAGTTAAGTCAAGCACTGTTCTTCTTTCCCAAATTTCTGAGGAGAAGAACACCATGAAACCATGCTTCCAAGCTCCATAAAACCCTCATCCGGAACCCAAATTCGAACTTCCATAGGTCAAAATGGGGCAGAACAAGATTCTCTACAACATGGAACCATCAAAACTTGATAATAATAAGATTAAGTAGATCAAAACCCAAAAAATCCGAAAATAATATAAACATAGATCTACAAGAATCTAGCCATGGAAAGTGAAAATGCCAAGTACTAAAGTAAGTTAAAATGCTGCGAGGAAGAGAATGAAGGAATAAAATTGGAGTTCCTCCATGAAGCAAGTTGCACTTGCCTAGACCTCTCTCTCTCTCTCTCTCTCTCTCTTCCTGGTAGGTAAAGGAATTAATGGTGGAGAAGAAGATGATAAATGAAGAGAGAGAAAGAAGAATGGTTAATAAATACTAATGTTGGTGGTAGGTAGGGGGTTCACCTTGGTTCATGATGATCCAAGCAAACCAAGCCAAGCCGAACCAACCCAAGGATAACCGAGCCAAGAAGAAGAAAGGCCAAGAAGAAGAAGAAAAGCCAAGAAGAAGAAAAGCCAGGCAAGGAATCATGCAATACAGGATAAAATACGCACACGTATACCCAGATACGTAATACGAACAACAGGCATTACAACTCTACCCACCTTAAAAGAATTCCGTCCTCGGAATTTAATTAAGATGTTAGAGAGACAAGAACAAGCTGTACTAATGACATGCAAGCTATAACTGGGCAAGCAATCACTCATTCAAGCAAGGAATTGAAGGCATGAGGCATAAGAAAGACATTGTACCTCATGAGTCAAACAAGTCGGGATATCGCGATCGGATGTCATCCTAACGCTCCCACGTTGACTTCCCTAAAGAGTGATGACCCCAAGCAACTCGGACTAACTTGATAGTCTTGTTCTTGAGTGTCTTCTCCCTCCGGTCCAATATAGACACGGGCCTCTCCTCATACGAAAGGTTGGTACCAACAACCAATTCCGAATGATCCAGGATATGGCTCGGGTTCGGGATATACCGTCGTAATTGGGATACATGGAACACGTCATGAACCTCTCTTAGCGACGGCGGAAGAGCGAGACGATAGGATACATTTCCTATTCGCTCCAGAATGTCGAACGGCCCTATATACCTAGGACTAAGCTTTCCCCGTACGCTGAAACGAATGACGCCACGGTTAGGCAAAATCCTCAGGAATACATGGTCGCCGACAAAAAACTCAAGAGGACGTTGATGAGAATCGGCCCAATGGCGCTGGCGATCTTGGGCAACTCGAAGGTGATCTCGGACTCTTCTGACCACTTCAACTGTCTGGGCAATCATTTCTGGAACAAGCATTTACCTCTCTCCAACATCATCCCAGGCTAACGGGAATCCGCACTTCCTGCCATACAGTGCCTCGAACGGTGCCATCTGGATACTGGCCTGGAAACAGTTGTTGTATGAAAATTCCACCAGGTGCAGGTGATCTTCCCATGAACCACCGAAGTTGAGTGTACAAGATCTTAGCATGTCTTCAAGAGTCTGGATCGTGCACTCCGACTGACCATTTGTCTGCGGATGATATGCTGAACTGAACTGGAGGTGAGTTCCCAAACTCGCCTGCAGGCTTTACCAAAAGTGCGACATAAATCTGAAATCTCTGTCCGAGGTGATACTGATTGGCACACTTTGCAACCTGACAATCTGCCTGAGGTACATCTCTGCTAGCTGAGCCGTCGACTGACCAACTCTGAACGGGAGAAAGTGAGCTACCTTTGTGAGCCTGTCAACTATAACCCAAATAGCATCTCGACCAGTTAGGGATCTAGGCAATCTAGTCACGAAATCCATGGTCACATGCTCCCATTTCCATTCTGGGATCGGCAAGGGTTGAAGAAGTCCAGCGGGCCTCTGATGTTCGGCCTTAACTTGTTGGCAGACAAAACAACGAGACACAAACCGGGCTATCTCCCTCTTCATACCATTCCACCAGAAGTGCTGACGGATGTCACGGTATATCTTTGTACCACCAGGATGAATGGAATACTGCGAACTGTGAGCCTTTGTCATGATTTCCTATCTGATATCTCCACTGGGTACACAAAGACGCTTACCAAGTCGAATTGTACCATCATCATGAATATATAACTCTGGTCGACGACCTTCCTCACATTCTGCTCTAAGTCGCTGAAGCTTGGAATCCGCTGACTGTGCCACCCGGATCCTCTCGACTATAGTAGACTGAACTTGCATGCTGGCCATCAATGCCACACTGGAAGGGAGAACAATCTCTATACCCATCTTCTGAAGATCTGCTAACAGCTCTGGTTGCACTATTAGAAAATAGACTCCGGCTCTCCTGCTCAATGCATCGGCAACGACGTTGGCCTTCCCGGGATGATACTGCAAGTTGACATCATAATCCACAAGAAGCTCTAGCCATCTTCTCTGACGTATGTTAAGATCCTTCTGGGTGAAAACATACTTCAGGCTCTTGTGGTCGGTGAAAATCTCCACCATGTCTCCGTACAAGTAGTACCTCCACAACTTAAGTACAAACACTACTGGTGCCAGCTCCAAGTCATGGGTTGGGTAATTCCTCTCGTGATCACGAAGTTGTCGTGATGCATAAGCTATTACCTTTCCATGCTACATCAGAACACATCCCAAGCCTCTGCCTGAAGTATCACAATATACTGAGAATCCTCCAGTCCCATCTGGAAGCATGAGGATAGGAGCCGTCATCAAGCCTCGCTTCAACTTCTCAAAAGAATCCTGGCACTCTGCTGTCCAAGCAAACTGCACATCCTTGCGGGTCAACTGGGTCAATGGCGCCGAGATCCGAGCAAAATCTGAAACAATTCGTCGGTAATAACCGGCCAATCCAAGAAAACTATGAACCTCTGCAACTGTACTGGGCACTGGCCACGACTCAATGGCCACGATCTTCTGGGAATCCACCTTTACTCCTCCTCGAGTGATGATATGACCCAAGTACGAAATGCGATCAAGCCAGGACTCGTATTTACTGAACTTGACATATAGCTGATGCTCTCTGAGAATCTGAAGAACAACCCTAAGATGCTGCTCATACTCTGCCTTACTCCTGCTATAGACTAGGATATCATCCAGAAACACAATCACGAACTGATCCAGGTAAGGCATGAAAATACGATTTATGAGGTCCATGAATATAGCCGACGCATTGGTTGCTCCAAATGGCATAACAAGGAACTCCCAATGTCCGTACCTAGGCCTGAAAGCTGTCTTCGGGATGTCCTGCTCTCTGACTCTGATCTGATGATAACCCGAGCGCAAGTCGATCTTCGAGAATACTGCTGCCCCTTTAAGCTGATCAAACAAGTCATCTATCCTCGGGAGAGGGTATCTGTTCTTGATTGTCACTGAGTTCAAGTTACGATAATCAACACATAACCTGGACGTACCATCCTTCTTTTTCACAAGAAGCATCGGGGCTCCCCAAGGTGATCCACTAGCTCGAATGAATCCCTTGGTTCGAAGTTCTTCAATCATCTTGTATAATATCTCCAACTCTGACGGCGCCATCCTGTAGACTCTCTCTGACACTGGGGCTGTCCCGAGAATCAAGTCAATGGTGAATTCGATCTCCCGCTCTGGCGGCATCCCTGGAAGCTCTTTTGGGAAAACATCTGGGAACTTCTCGACTATCCGAGGTAATTGCACTGCTGCTACTGCCATCCGCAAAACTGGAGGAGAAGGTTCAACTTCGCCTCGGGAGAAAGAAAACTCTGGCTCACCGGGAATGCTAAAAATAACCCTGCCAATGTGGCAGTCTATCCTAGCATACTGGTTCCTCAACTAATCCATCCCTAAGACCACATCATAATCGGCCATCGGGAACTCTATCAATCTAGCGGGGAACTCTCTACCGCTAACTACGATCCTACACGAGGAAAACACCCTATCGACTCCCACAAGTCCGTTACCAGTAAGTATATTGAGCCTTGTTGATAATGACTCGGGCTCCAATCCTATCCATGTCGCGAATCGTGCAGACATAAAAGAATGCGATGCACCAGAATCAAATAAAGCTGAAGCTGGAAAGGAGTTGACGAGAATAGTACCTGCCACTACCTCTCCTGGTGCCAATCCTTCCTCTACGGTCATCACCATGGCCTGACCATGCCCTCGGGGTGCTGGTCCCCTCTGCTGAAATCCTCGCTGCCTGCTCTGACTCAAGGCTTGGGTTGGTGCATACTGTTGGGGGTGTTGTTGCTGGAATGCCTGGGACTGACACGGCAAGGGCTTCGGCAACGGATACTGCTGCTGCTGGACCGGTGCTGGTCCTCTCACTGAAGAACTAGAAAGGTTGGACGACGATGAACCACCTCTATTCGGGCAGGATCCAACCCTCTGGTCTGCTGCTCTACAAGCCAGACACAATCCCTGTGCCCTGCGACGCTACCACATGGCCTGGCTTCCCATAATAAGAACATCCCACTGCGGAAGACTGCTTCTGCTTTTGCTGCTGCTGCTGAGGGTACGTCGGGGCTGAATGATGAACCGACGTCACTGAGGCCGCCCGCCTCGAAGCTCCGATAGTCAAAGCCCTGGCTGCCAGGGTTGGGGCTGAAGACTGATTCATCTGGCCGTGGGATCTCTTCCGACCTCCGGCCGTATCCATAATTCTCTGGGAGGTATACTCATGCCTCCTAGCTGCTCTCAAGACTGCATCAAAAGTCTGATGCTCAAACTGCTAAACTGCCAATAGAATCTCCAGGTGGAGCCCCTGCTGAAATTGATGGGCTCTATCATACTCGGTTGCCACCAAGGTGGGAGCAAACCGACTGAGTCTCGAAAACTTGGCCGCATATCCGTCGACCATCCTGCCCATCTGCTTCAGATTTGTGAACATCGTCTGCAGATCATACCGAGCTACAACATCAAAATACTTGGTCTGGAATCTCTCTCTGAATACTGCCCAAGTAATGGGTGCTGCTAATCCAACGGCCTGCGCTGCCCACCAGCTGTGGGCAAGATCTAATAACTACAAGCGCACCACAGCTACCTTCTCATTCTCTGGGGTCCTGGCTGCTTCTAGAATCACTTAGGTGTCCTGAAGCCAAGCATCTGCAGCAATCACATCTTCACTACCGTCGAAGAAGGGAGGGTTCAAGCGCTTGAAGCTGTTGGCCGTGCTGTTCCCTGGATGACCGCCACTGGTCAAAACATCTGTCACTGCCTGGTGCAAGGCATCGCCTCTGCGATCTTGGGAAGCTATCAAGGTCCTGATAAGACCCACCAAGGTGCCATCATCAGGCTCGGCAGGCTTAACTGGCTGGACTGGTGGCCCTCCTTCAATAGGTACAACTCTGGAGGCTACTCCTGAATGCTGGGCTTGATCTCCAGGTTGCTGCTGCTCTACGGGAGGTGCTCCGCCTGACTGACCGGCAGGTCCAGGAATAATGTCGCTGGAGAAGACGACATAGGGAACAATAAGGAAGGATCAGGACAGATCAACGATACAAACATGTGATCAGGACAAGAAACCACGGATCCAGAGGATACGATCAGAGATCAATGGCGAGTACTGATTGAGACATCAATCCGGTAAACCCTCATATATCTTGATTTACAAGACCTGCATGGGCCACCACTTAAACCATGTCACGCCCCAGAACCAGAATACTGGAGAGCGGGGGCAGACATAGCCAGCTACGTATATGAAATAGAATCTATCTCGCTATACGGTCACGACTGTCTAGATACATGAGGGTTTTCTACAAGCCAACAGTCTCTTAAGGTCATGAACAAGCCTAGTGTCTCAATCACAAGCAAGTAAGTAAAAGTCACAAGATGTATGATCATTAAATATACAATGATAAGGCATCCCAAATATTACATATTTAGCTGATCATGAAGCTAGTCATTACAAAATGTCTGGACTAGCAAGAGTTTAGTCATACATGATCAACCCTAGGATCTGTCAATCATGTTACAGCTCGTAGGCAGACAGTAAGTAAAGTGTAAACTGAGCTAACAGGTGCTCGTCGGCTAAAGGCCTCAAAAGAATAATTTTACAATAGAGTGGGAGAGCCAAAAATAACCCACTCGATGCCTGATGGTCACCATCGGGCTGAAAAGTCGGTAGATCATCCGAAGCTGCTCCGAAATCTGGCCAGACAAAACCAGCTGGGTCAGATCCCAGAAAGAGCAAGTGCCACAAAGGAAGCTTCACTTAGGAACTAAAACCAGCAATCATCACAGAATGTAAATAATTAAACAGAACTAGAAATATAAGAGCTCAGGGTGATATACGACGAAAAAACCATGGAACTATTCAGATAGCCAGGTTACAACCCGTAAACCAAACAAGGACCGGGGTTGTAACCCTTCGTCTGAACGAAACTTGGTTTCCCACCATTTATCTGCATAATAATAAGAAATCAAGACATGTAGCAATTTTGTACAAAATTAAGACAAGACTAGACATGTTATTCCTCATTCAATCAATCACAGCCAAGCAATAAGTACGGCTTGATACTTTAACTAACTAGGGTTATCACATGCCTAATTACTAACAGATGCAGTGAGATATTCCACAGCCACAAGCCCTGCAGACCATCCAGGTTACCCAGGTCAAAAATTAGGGGTTGAATTCAGGTGGGTACATCGTCCAGGAAATACATGTACCCTTAGGTAGCTTGAAGGGTGCAACACATGACAGTGTGCTGGAAATGTGCCCTACTCGACGGCAGGCTACAGATCCCAAGCGCATCCAGGTAACAGGATTGCCTGTAGCTGGGAAATCTCTTCATGACTAATGTGTTACTCTAGTTATTAGCCTTAATCCATTTCAGTAGGTTCTCCTGACCGTGGTACTCAGGAGTCCCATCCTAGACATGATGTAAGACAGGATTGGATGATTTGTACAAGCACATTCGTCCACGGTGTCCAGGTTGTTATTACAGGTCATGTCATGTCAGGTAGCCGTCGCAACAGCTTATCATGATATTTCATGTCAAGTTTATTATGTCAAGTTTACTGGTCAGGAGTGCACCACAACGGGCCACTATCAGGTCACATTAATCATGTCAAGAGTGCACCACTACGGGTCAGTATTATGTTCAGGATACATATGCAGGACAGTATAGTGCAAGCATTAAATCATAAGACCCAAGTACTCTGGGGTCACAAGACAATAATAAATAAATAACAAGGCTAGGCAGGGGAAGGAGCCATGCGGCTCAGAGAATTGAATCCACGTGGTTGGGTTCCATCAGGGACGCAAGCATTCAGGAGGAAAATGTGTCATACGGCTCATGGGAGAGGGGTTACTCATACGGCCAGCGGATCAGTCGGGTCTATGCGGCTCAGGGTCCTAAGTTCATGCGACAGGCGGAGAAGAGATCCATGCGGCAGCCGGCACACGGGTCTATGCGGCTGGAGGGAAAGGCAGGAAGTATGCGGCTCGGAGGAGATACTCATGCGGCTGGCGGGTGATAGGTCCCATGCGGCTGGGTCAAGGGTATTCATGCAGCTCGATGGGGCGGGCGTACATGCGGCTACAGAGGCAAAGGGCGCATGCGGCTGAGTGGGGAGAGGTATCCATGCGGCTGGAAGGAGCAGGGTCCTATGCGGCTGGCGGAAAAGTAGGCATATGTGGCTCGGGGGTATTGCCCCAAGCTTATGCGGTTGGAAACTGACCGAGTCTATGCGGCTCAAAGGACGGCTGAATCTCATGCGGCTGGATTAATGCAGATGCTTATGCGACTGGAAGTGATGAGAGCATATGCGGCTGGCAGGTCAATTATGCATGCGGCTGGGGGAACACTTGCCGCATA
Organism: Iris pallida; assembly: GCA_029216955.1. Lineage (NCBI taxonomy): Eukaryota > Viridiplantae > Streptophyta > Magnoliopsida > Asparagales > Iridaceae > Iris > Iris pallida. Next base: position 8,031,988 of record JANAVB010029217.1, on the reverse strand, counting down.
AAATATTCATGCGGTCAAGTCAAGCACTATTCTTCTTCCCCAAATTTCTGAGGAGAAGAACACCATGAAACCATGCTTCTAAGCTCCATAAAACCCTCATCCGGAACCCAAATCCGAACTTCCATAGGTCAAAATGGAGCAGAACGAGATTCTCTACAACATAGAACCATCAAAACTTGATAATAATAAGATTAAGTAGATCAAAACCCATGAAATCCGAAAATAATATAAACGTAGATCTACAAGAATCTAGCCATGGAAACTGAAAATGCCAAGTACTAAAGTAAGTTAAAATGCTGCAAGAAAGAGAATGAAGGAATAAAATTAGAGTTCCTCCATGAAGCAAGTTGCACTTGCTTAGACCTCTCTCTCTCTCTCTTCCTGGTAGGTGAAGGAATTAATGGTGGAGAAGAAGATGATAAATAAAGAGAGAGAAAGGAGAATGGTTAATAAATACTAATGGTGGTGGTAGGTAGGGGGTTTATCTTGGTTTGTGATGATCCAAGCAAACCAAGCCAAGCCGAACCAACCCAAGGATAACCGAGCCAAGAAGAAAAAAGGCCAAGAAGAAGAAGAAAATCCAAGAAGAAGAAAAGCCAGGCAAGGAATCATGCAATACAGGATAAAATACGCATACGTATACCCAGATACGTAATACGAACAATATGCATTACATGAATGAAACCTGAGGTTTAGGAATATGGAATGAGAAATAAAATCTTGAGATTTTAGACATGATTTAGATTGGGTTTTGATTTTCTGAATTGAACTAATGTAATATCCTGAGCTTAAGTTGAGTGAAACCTGGAATTTAATGTG
>JANAVB010029217.1:7993528-8031156 GCA_029216955.1 Iris pallida | reverse complement strand
ATTAGAACATGAGTAGATCAATTAAAAGGAAAAAAAGAATAAACATATCGATCTTAAAGGTGCCTTAAGAAAAAGCATGAATACTTTGAAGAACATTACCAACCATCCGCCTGACTGGCTTATGAAACCTAAAGATAAGGAACAACAGACCAACTAATTCAACTGCTCATCATGAAAATGAAAGTGAAATGAGACTTCACCATACATAAACATGATACAAAATCCTTGTAATAATAAACCAACCAATTTGGATGAGAAGTTCTTAAATCAGTGAATTGTAGTAAATACGATCTTCTTTAGCAAACCATTAACCCTTAGTATTCGGAGGGGTACATGCTGTATTAGAGGATGTACACTGATAGTAATGTCAGGTTGGTATTTCATCAGTCCTTTTGCAAACCCTCTGTACACGTTACACAAAAATAGTATGTTAAAGCCTGTCTCTTGACTCAGAGACAATGGCTTCTTAGAGTCCTACAAGTAATATATATAATGGTTTCAGCCAAAACAAACTCAACTACTAAGCATATGAAATATAAAAGGAAACATATAATATGCATTGGCATAAAATAATGTAATTATGTAACAGGAGACATTGATGAGAATAGATGGTTATTTAGCTGATTCAGACATTGAAGGATTTCATTGCATTTGCAACAAAGACGAACACATCTGTCACTGGCCTATAGTAAAATTAACTTGTTATCATGAAAAGTACTTCTACAACACCCATCTTTTCATATCCCTCTTAGAAATGAACATAGTAATAACACATCTTTTTCCTACTGGTAAATGAAAAATCACATTCTCACATATGATGAACGCAATAATACTTTAATATGTAATGATGGATGATTTAGATACAATGAAGGACATAAATCAAGGACAGGGAATTCATCAAAAGCGGAGATTGTTTGTAGGACCATATATCCGCAAAAGCCAAGGCAAAATGCCGTATAAGCCAAATTATATTGTTTTTTTTCCTGATATAAATTAGGTTTATATGCAATTTTAGGGTCATAATTTTAAAAGAAAATTATCCTCAGGATAGAATTTGCATATAAAAAATTTAATACCTAAATTTTATTAGTAATGTTTTGCGAATGACTATTGTATAGATATGTTAGTTTATTTATTTCTCTTCCCATAAACTTGCCAACTAGATTCTCTTCAACCTTATTGTAGAAAGTTGTGAATGGTCTAAACATGTACCGAGCTGTTTGTATTTTCAACTATTATTATCTAGACATCTTTTCTTATTAGACTAGTAGTTTTTATTTACAGAAATGAAGCTTATTTTCTTCAATGAGTATCTAGCTATGTGCATTTGCACAGATACAGATACGATATAGCAATAATGACATGGAAACACAGATATGACACTGTTTTGGACATGTAATACTACAATTTAGAGTGTCTTGGTTGTGTCTAATATGCACTCAACATAGCCATGATATGATACATAACCAATTTTGAGTTTGCGAGGAGGTGATTGGGGACTGGTGGTGTTTGGAAACAATAAGATAATCTGAGGGTAATGTTTAGGAATTTTGAGAAATTATTATTATAGCCAATTCAAACAGAACCTTTATAGTTTATACATAACTTTACCCCATGCAACAAAATTGCAGGGTTTGTACCAATATAAATATCAAAGAAAGAAATGTTATAATATTATATAACAAAATGAATGGGTAAACTCCATTGAATACCTTATTCATTATTGTTTCAGTTGTTACACTTACAGATTGCATGTTCGCTTCTCAAAATTTGGATCACAATAGTCATCGTTTGTAACAACTGAAGTGCAGCTTGTGAAGGTCTACTGATTCTTAATACACGAACAAATTCACCCATACTTTGCTTTTCCACAAAGAACCTAAATTTTTTGATACATTAATAAAATATTAGTTGCAAATTGTCAAAATGATATCCATGAACTGAAGAAATATGTGATAACTCACTCAAAAAAGGATCATTCTGTCACCAAGCGTAACCAACTCCGCAATTAATCTAAGAGCCTCGATCATAAAATACTTCATGAAAAAAATACAAATTTAAAAACTGTAAACTGTGTGTAGATACTGGAATTATATAAACTAAGATAAGAAAGATTTTACTTTCGTGGCAACATAACGGGTTCCCGTCGCCCAGAAGGTACTCTGTTACCCATAATGGTGGCAGACTGGGAGCACGTGGTGGTGTATAGTGCTCATGTCATCGCAGCCACCGGAAGCTAAGCGTTGGCGGAGTGGAGGGCTCCTCCTTCGCGCTTGTGACGAGAGGGTAGTCCGAACAGATTTGAGAGGTTCACGTCAGGATCCGAGGGTGATATTTGACCCCAATTCCTTAACAAAAACCTAAAATTTTAGGGTTAGGGTTTGTGCTCCTATAAATTGAGAGAGGAGGTATCGAATACCAGCAAAGAAAATATTGATGTCTCGATTATAAGAAGGGAGAGGAGGAAATTAAAGATGGGAATGAAATACAGGGATGGGGTAGGGGGATTTGACGATGGAGGAAGCTCGAGAGAGGAGAGAGAAAGGGGTAGGATGGTAGTAGAGGGAAACATTAAAAACGAGTGTAGGAGAATTGAAATTTTTCCCCAAAACTTTTCTAAAATAGATAATCTGAAGTTTTCTATATGTTTTTTTTTGTATAATGAACACACACAGAGAGAAGAAAAAAGATATAAAAAAAGTCCCACGATTTTGTACCAAACGTCGGATTTATTTTCCATCGTTTATTGAAAAATGTTTTTTTTATCATGTCTTAGACGACTTTTTCATAAACATTGGGAAAAAATTGTCGGTAATTCTCAACCTTTATGAGAAAATATCAATATTTTTGAACGTTTATCGTAAAATGTTGGTATATCATGCCTAAGCCAACTTTAAGCAAAAAGGTCGAAAAAATAAACGATGGGAAAGCCGTAGTTTCTTGTAGTGTGTCAGGCATTCCTCCCTGAAGTGGAAGAAACTTTCCAAGCCACTTCTTCGACGACCTCCTCCGAAGATGAGGAGATGGCCCAGGAAGTTGTCATCGCTTTCAACTCTGTATTAAAAGTGAAGCTTCCTGGCATCCTGAATCGGAATGCCGCCTTCGACCCTGTAAAGGCTGTTGTAGAGTGCCAAGTTGTAGTGCCTTGTCCCTACATCGTGCCCCATTTCCGTCCACGTGGTGTGCGAGAAAGGAACATTGTCGCTATCGATTCGGTCGGGACCGATAGGTCGGGATCGGCCGAGTCGATCGAACGGGAACGGTTGAATTAAGATCCATTCCACATTATGGAATGGCTTCTTCGGAACCAAGTCCCATATTCAGCAGGTTGCGTCTCGAGGATTGGCTCTGCGGCTAAGTCGGAAGAGACCTCCCGTTGCTCTGATTTTCATGCCGCACTTGATTTGGCTTTGGCTTTAGTTTTTGTGAATAAATTTTTCGTGAATGTTTTCCGAATAGGTTTTTGTGACTTGTGTTTTTGAGCTTCGCATTCATATCAAATTTCCTTTAATTATACAGTATTCTAATCAGTTGCTTATGCGATTGCAGGTGATCGCGTAGGCGACGTCAGCGTAGCCAACCGGTCGCTTGCTTGAAGCAAGTCTAAGGCGAGTGGCTGACCTCCTTCGCCTCGTCCCTCTACTTCAAAATCAATATGAAAGTTAAATGAATACTTGTCATAATAGTGTAAAATCAAAGAAATTGTGGCATAATTCTTCACAAAACACTTGCTATCAAGCTGCCGGTATTGAAAATAGAAAACGTGCTTTCTTATGCAAATCTACTTAGCCTATGCAAAACAATGAATGAATCGATTAACGTTTATCGCAACGATACGGCTAAGTAAACAAATCGACCAAGTTCAAAAGAAAATGGTCGTTGGACAACTTGTCGACAAGGTGTAGTTTCCTCGAACGGTTGCCTAGGCCAAGGGACCGATTCGGCCCTGGAGAAACGAGTATAACAAGCGCCAGCCTTTCATCGACGTAGGTTATGCGGGAACTTTTGCACAGGGCTCGCTACCCGCCACGAAAGGGTCGCCGTCTAACCCAGCTATAGTCCGCGATGGCTTGACATTGTCAGTGGCCTTCACACCCTTTCACTGCTTAACAAATGTACGTGACATGGGATGAACATGATAGTTGCTTAATGTTATATAATTTAATATGCTTGCCTCAAAATACTTTAACATGCAAATCGAGCAGGATGGTTAGAAAGATCACAGATATAGCTAGCTAACATGTTTATGAAACTTCTTGAATCAAATGCATAGCTTGGATTTTAATTAGTCATTCGCCAGTACATGTGATCGTATTGATCCTCGCTCTCTGCAGGTCCCGCGAACCAGGAAGGATGTGCCAACTAGCTCGGCGATGTTCGTAATTTTGAAGCTTCGGTCGCGCTACGAAGACTTGTCCCACACCTCCACTTTTGAAGACTCTCAACAGTCCAAGAAAGATGACTCAGCGTCCCTCCCATCCAGGTCACTGGAGTACTTTGTTGTATATTGAGGGATGTGTCCAATGTATGGAACGGCTATCTCATCGACACTCTTTGTAATCGAGTCATGTTGTAGCCCGCACGGTATGAGTCTTATACTGGAGTCTGTAAAAGATGTTCATTGTCAATAAAGATCAAAGTTTCTATTACTTAATGTGTGATTTAATTTGTCTGCGTACTCTCTTAGATCTCGTGTCTCGGATTACCTTATGACTATGCATTGTGCGATCGCAAATTAGGTTCGTACGGCATCACGCCCAGGGGATGACTATCGATTCGACAAAATCGGGACATGACATAATGGTATCAGAGCACGGCTTTACGTCCTTGGCCTCCACTGTCAAGTTCTAGTCTCCAACCGTTGACCTCATGTCGATTAGATGAGTTATTCCATACGCTGAACCCAGAACATTTTCTGAAACTAACGAGAGTTACCTTTCTTTTCACTGCAGTTACAGGAGCTCGAGCAGAGCATGAGATGAGCGCTTCCAGCGGCTCGAGTACTTCTAGACCCGAGCATTCCATCAACCCAACGGGAATGATGCCTACCGTAGCCGGACCTTTCGGTGACCCGATACAGTGAATGTTGCAAATGCTTGAAATGCAGCAACGCCAAAATGAGCTACATCGTCAGCAAGTGGAGGCTCGTCAGACTCAATTCAAGAATCGGATCAAGGCACAATTCAAGCTGCAGCAGCAGCAACTGAATACCCTCCAGCAAATCGTACAATCGGTCGTGGGCAACAACAATAATTTAACGATGATGTCTGTCGTGACCGAGCCTACGGTTCGATCCAATGAAGCTGAACCGGAGGTGCCCGTGCTCTCACCTGTGGCACCGAGAAGTTCTAACTTCGACGTATCAAAATTCACAAAAAGCTGTCGCACTTTCTTCAATGGCACAGAAGATCCCTCAGTGGCGATCGACTGGTTGGAGGAACTAGAAGATAAGTTCGAGCTTCTGGGTGTCGAGGACTCGAAGAAAGTCGCATGTGCTCAACTTCTACTTCGAATGAACGTGCACGATTGGTGGGTTGTGCAGAAACGGGCTATTCGACGTGAAGACGGGACGGCGGTGATCTCCTAGGCCACATTCAGAAATGCATTCAAGACCGAATATCTTTCTGCAGCCGTACGACAGGAGAAAGAAAATAAATTTATGCAGTTGAGGAAGGGGAATATGACAGTACGACAGTATACGACTGAATTTAACAAACTAGCCAAATTTGTTGGAGACTATCTACCTACCACTGTAAGTCGAGCTCGACGATTTGAAGTGGGCCTATGTTCCACTATTCGTGCTCAAGTTTCGGTTGTTGAATAAAAAACTATGGGCGAGGCACTCAACCATGCCCTCCGTTTGGAGTCCGAGTATCCTCCTGCTACTACCGATGTTGTTCACTTTAATAACAAATGCCATAGTAATACAGGAGGCAACAACGCACACAAGCGTCAAAACCGTGGCAACGGAGGCGGCAACCAGACGAAGGATCGAGTAGTCTGTACTTTCTGCCACAAGAAGGGGCACATGGCCAACGAGTGCCGATTGAAGAACGGTACGTGCTTCGGGTGTGGCCGAACGGACCACATCGAACGTAACTGTCCGGAGAAGCCAAACCAGCGTGCCTAACAACAACATCAGAATCGAGGCCAAGTACCTCGGGCTCTACCGACCGCACAACAGAATGGCCAAGACCGTCGCCCCAATGCTCAGGGCCACGTCTATGCCATGACTCGAGATGAAGCATTCTCATCTGACACAGTCGTGATAGGTATACTGCAATTCAATAATAAACCTTCTCATGTATTGTTTGATTCAGGTGTCACGCATAGTTTTATATCGACAGACTTCGCCGTCGAGCACAAATTTTCCCTGACACCATTGGGCCTCAATCTCACTATTAACGTACCGTCGGGCATGCCACTACTTGCAAATTTAGTCTGCAAAGACGGAATCATCTGTATAGGTGGTCAAAAGATCAATCTCGATGCGATAGTTCTAGATATTAAGGACTACGACATCATTCTGGGGATGGATTGGCTTGGTCCGTGCAACACAACCTTAGACTGTGCTGAAAAGAGGGTCATGTTCTGTATACCTGGAGTTCCTGAATTCTGCTACTCGTGTGGTGAGGTGTCATCGACCTGCATGGTGATCTCCACAATATCTGCTCAGCAGATACTGCATTCTGGGTGCGAAGGCTATCTAGCGTTCGTTTAAGACATACGATAGGATGGTGCAAATATGGGTCAGACCGACGTTATGGCAGAATTTCCAGATGTGTTCCCGGATGAGCTGCCTGGCATACCGCCCGATCGAGAGATTGAGTTCACTATCGATACATTCTTCGATACCCGACCGATCTTGAAAGCCCCATACAGGATGGCCCCTGCAGAACTGAAAGAACTTAAAGTATAGTTGTAAGAGTTGATCGACAAGGGATTCATTCAATCCAGCGTCTCGCCGTGGGGAGCGCCCGTACTGTTCGTCAAGAAAAAGGATGGCTCAATGCGTCTTTGTATCGACTACCGTGAGCTGAATAAAGCCACCGTCCGAAACAAATACCCCATGTCCAGCATAGACGATCTGTTTAATCAGCTGCATGGAGCTACGGTGTTCTCTAAAATTGACCTGCGTTCGGGTTACCATCAACTCAAGATCAAGCCGGACGATGGATCGAAGTCTTCTTTTTGTACTCGATACGGCCATTACGAGTTCCAGGTAATGTCGTTCGGCCTAACAAACGCCCCCGCTGCCCTCATAGATTTGATGAATCGGGTATTCCGACCATTCCTCGACAAGTTCGTAGTAGTCTTTATCGACGATATACTTGTCTACTCGAAGAATAGATAGCAACACACTAAGCATCTACGAACCGTGCTTCAGACCCTTCGAGAAAATCAACTATATGCGAAGCGAAGAAAGTATACAAAAAGGGAACATTGTTCCTAGATCGTGCCCCGTCCCTACGTCGTGCCCTGTTTCCGCCTATGGGGTGTGCGAGAAAGGAATACTGTCGCTATCGATTCGGTCGGGACCGATAGGTCGGGATCGACCGAGTCGATCGAACGGGAACGGTTGAATTAAGATCCATTCTACGTTATGGAATGGTTTCTTCGGAACCAAGTCCCATATTTAGCGGGTTGCGCCTCGAGGATTGGCTCTGCGGCTGATTCGGGAGAGACCTCCCGTTGCTCTGATTTTCATGCCGTACTTGATTTGGCTTTGGCTTTGGTTTTTGTGAATGCGTTTTTTGTGAATATTTTTCGAATGGGTTTTTGTGACTTGTATTTTCGAGCTTCGCATTTATATCGACTTTTCTTGAATTACACAGTATTCTAATCAGTTGCTTATGCGATTGCAGTTGATCGCGTAGGCGACGTCAGCGCAGCCAACCGGTCGCTCGCTTAAAGAAAGGCTAAGGCGAGTGGCTGACCTCCTTCGCCTCGTCCCTCTACTTCAAAATCAATATGAAAGTTAAGTGAATGCTTGTCATAATAGTGTAGAATCAAAGAAATTGTGGCATGATTCTTCACAAAATACTTGCTATCAAACTACCGGTATTGAAAATAGAAAATGTGCTTTCTTATGCAAATCTACTTAGCCTATGCAAAACTATGAATGAATCGATTAATGTTTATCGCAACGATATGGCTAAGTAAATGAATCGACCAAGTTCAAAAGAAAACGGTCATTGGACAACTTGTCGACAAGGTGTAGTTTCTTCGAACAGTTGCCTAGGCCAAGGGACCGATTCGGCCTGGGAAGAACGAGTATACCAAGCACCAGCCTTTCATCGGCGTGGGTTATGCGGGAACATTCGCACAGGGCTTGCTACCCGCCGCGAAAGGGTCACCGTCTAACCCATCTATAGTCCGCGATGGCTTGACATTGCTAGTGGCCTTCACACCCTTTCACTGCTTAACAAATGCACGTGGTACGAGATGAACATGATAATTGCTTAATGTTATACAATTTCATATGCTTGCCTCAAAATATGTTAACATGCAAATCGAGCAGGATGGTTAGAAAGATCACATAAATAGCTAGCTAACATGTTTATGAAACTTCTTGAATCAAATACAGAAATTGGATTTTAATTAGCCATTCGCCAGTACATGTGATCGTACTGATCCTCGCTCTTTGCAGGTCCTGCGAACCAGGAAGGATGGGCCAACTAGCTCGGTGACGTTCGTAAGTTTGAAGCTTCGGCCACGCGTCGAAGACTTCTCCCGTACCTCCACTTTTGAAGACTCTCAAAAGTCCAAGAAAGATGACTTAGCGTCCCTCCCATCCAGGTCGCTGGAGTACTTTATTGTATATTGAGGGATGTGTGCAATGTATGGAACGGCTATCTCATCGGCACTCTTTGTAATCGAGCCATGTTGTAGCCCGTGCGGTATGAGTCTTGTACTGGAGTCTGTAAAAGATTTTCATTATCAATAAAGATCAAAGTTTCCTTTACTTAATGTGTGATTCAATTTATCTGCGTACTCTCTTAGATCTCGTGTCTCGGATTACCTTATGACTATGCCTTGTGCGATCGCAAATTAGGTTCGTACCGCATCACGTCCGGGGGACGACTATCGATTCGACGGAATCGGTGCGTAACACAAGTGGCGGCCCTCGAGAGCATTGCCGGCTATGATGAGCGGGCTAATACTCTGAGGAAAGTTCAGAATGACCTAGAGGGTTAGGTAGCTCGATTCAGGAATGCCAAGCAGCGGAGCCCAACGTCGCTATTCTGTGCAGAGGAGGAGGCTTTGATGACGGCTCTTACGAAGAAGAAGGCTACATTCCAGGCAAGAAATGATGCCCTAGTTTGAGAGATCGATGAGCTGGCTGACCAGTATGGTCAGTTCAACGCTGCAGGTGAGGCGTGTGCCGCCTCGAAGAACAGACTGGCTGCACAGATCACTGAGAGGTATAATCACATTGTGCAAAATAAGAACGAGATCGCCCAACTAGAAGCTGACTTGAGGGCGACGACATCTGAACAGGAGGAATATTTGGCTCAGGCTGCCATGACTGCCACCACTTCCGCCCATTTAGAAGAACAGTTGGCGAAGTTGGAGGGGGAGCATCTGAGTCTGATTCTCTTCGAGGATGAAGCTGCTCACCAAGAAGAGGCACACCATCGAGCTACTATAAAGTCTGAAGCCGAAATTGCGGCTCTACGGGACAGCATCAATCGCTTATGTATCCCGTAGATTTTTGTAACTTTTTTTTTGCAGCCGTCACGGCTCTTGTACCCTTTTTGTCTCTTAGTAGACAAAAAATAAAGAATCTTTTCAAAATGGATGTAGTTTTGTGAAATATTGATGCTAGAGTTAATGTGGATGTAGCAAGAATATTTCTGGTGGGTATTCTGCTGGAGAATTTTGATGTGGACCTATTATCTATTTTATATTCAAGTTATTCGAATATAGATAATAAGTTGAACGAAGCTGTTAGTAGAGGTAATATTGACGTAATAGCAGAGGATGTTCTATATCCGACCAGAGGTAATATAGACGTAGAAAGATATATAATGTTTAGATGGGAGTGGATAAATCAGAGGTAGTTAGGACGTAATTATCCTTAATGAATGCTTTGCTCAGAGGTTATGTGGACATGGCAAAACATAATCATTTAACTGGGGAAATAATTATCGGGAAATAATTTAGAGGTAATATGGACGTGACTTGTTTTCGTCAAACCGAGTTTGGACGGAGTCAAAAACGGAAATGATTCCACTGGGGAAATTTTTAGAGGACCTATTATCCAGGGTGTATTCAAGACTCTTGAAATACGGATAATAGTTAGATAGTTTTTTTTGAATCATATAAACATCGCACTGTACATTTACATGACTGAACACATGTGAACATTTCGTAAAAAGGTTACAAATAGTATTTCTTCAGGAACTTGCTGTTGATAGGTATCATGAGCAAGTCACCATCAGACTTGGTTAGTCGGTATGCACCATTAGAATACACTGATTCTATGATGAAAGGACCTTCCCATTTAGGCTACAATTTTCTTTTTATTTTGTGTGTCATGACCATTGGTTTTCTCACTGCTAAGACTAGATCACCGACTTGGAAGATTCTTTCCTTCATCCTTTTGTTGGAGGCTCTGGAAAGACGTACTTGGTATAGCTCAATGCGCTGCTGAGTTAACAAGCATTTTTTGTCTAGCGCTTCGAGCTCCTGGAGTCGCAGACGGTAGCTTTCTTCGGTAGTCAACTCGCTGGCTAAGGCTACTCGAAGAGAAGGAATCTAGATTTCTAGGAGAAGAACTACTTTGCTTCCATAAACCAGAGAAAATGGCGTACTGCCTGTTGGAGTCCGGACCGTTGTACGATAGGCCCATAGACATTCACCAAGCTTCTCATTCCAATCGTACTTGTTTGAGGACATGAACTTCTTGAGATGTTTGATGATGGTTTTGTTGAAGGCTTCTGCTAGCCCGTTAGCCGCTGGATTGTAGGCAGTAGAGACTATGTTCTGGATTCGATTCCTATCGCAGAACCGATAGAATACATGGCTTGTGAACTGTGGACCATTATCATGGATGATCCTGCGAGTTAGGCTGAAGTGGTAGATGACGTAATATTTAATAAAACTAATCACGTTCGATGCCTTCACTTCGGTGAGCGGTATAGCTTCCGCCCATTTGGAGAAGTAATCGGTTATGTCTAGGACGAACCAATATCCTTTGGAGGATGCCGGGCTGATTGGTCCTATGACATCCATGCCCCAGGCTTCAAAGGGCCAAGATGCTGCCGGCGGATGTAGAAACTCCGAAGGTTGATGAATGAAATCGGCGTGGAACTGACAAGCTTTATACTACTTTGCATATTCAACAGTATATACTATCATTGTGGGCCAGAAATAATCCATTCGTTTGAGACGATCTTGTAATTTGGGGCCTGGTTGATGTGCACCACAAACTCCATCGTGAGCCTTCCGGAGTGCATATTTGGCTTGTGCATCTGATAAGCATCATAACAGTAGTACGTCATAAGATCGTCGGTACAGCATCTTGGTAGTTGTGTCATAGTACAATCTGAGGGATCGCCTTTGGATGGATATTGCTTCTTTCGGGTCCTCGGGGAGGATTCTATAGCGTAGTCTATGAAGGGGAATCTCCAGTCTTTAATATCGACGTTTGTTTTTGCTGCATAAATGTGATGAATATGCAAGGCATTTTTAACACAGAATAGTTGTCGACCAGACACTGTGATCGACTGCTGAGTACTGGTAGGAACGGTCAAGGAAGCAGTATGACCGGCTAGAGCATCTGCTTCTACATTCTGTAGTCGAGTTACGTGCTCGATGAAGAATCTAGCAAATATAAATGCCAACTCAATTGTTGCTCTATAATAGGGGATGAGATCTTCTTGGTGAACTTTGTAATCCCCTCGGACCTGACTAACTATTAGCTTGGAATCACCGTAAGCTTCTCAATAGTCAACTTCCAATTGCTTTGCCAGTTGTAGGCCGATTAATAGAGCATTATATTCGGCCACGTTGTTGGTGCATGGTTCCACGAAAGAATATGCATGGTGTATAACCAGATGATCAGGTGACATGAGTACGATACCTACTCCAGCCACGATATTTCCTTTGGGTCCTGTTCTTAATGCGCCGTCAAAGAACATTCGTTAAATGGGGATTTTTTAGTTGCAGTGTTAAACTCCACCACTTCGTCGAGGATTTTGTCCTAGAGTTTGGACGATTCTAGCACCGGATGAGCTGCTAGGAAATCAGCTAATGCTTAGCCCTTTACTGTCTTCTGAGGAACGAAGATCATATCGTATGGAGTGAACAGCATTGCCCATGTAGCTAAACGGGAATTGAGAGAACCCGATTTAGTCATAAGTATTCTGAAAGGGTTGACTTTAGATATTATGTGGATAGTCTTCCCAGACACGTGGTGTCGTGTCTTTTGGATGGCAAATACTAGTGCAAGGTATTCCTTCCTCACCGATGTGTATCTGTGTTTGACACCCACCATTGTACAGTTGAGGTAGTAGATTGCCTGTTCATGGCCGCCTTCATTCTTTTGAGCTAATAGAGCGCCAAGAGAATGGTCCATGGTACGGCCATATAATAAGAAGGGCTTCCTCATTATTGGAGCTACCAATACTGGAGGGCTTGTATGATATGCCTTGATGTCGTCGAATACGCGTTGACATTGTTCAGTCCAGATGAAAGATACGTCTTTCTTCATGAGTTGATTGAATGGTTGACACCTTCCAGAGAAGTTCGAAATGAATCGTCTGATGTAAGCTAGCCTTCCTTGTAGTCCGCGTAGCTCTTTGAGGTTTCTTGGAGGATGCATATCGAGGATAGCCTTCACTTTCTCCGGGTCTAGATGTATACCCTTTGAAGTGATGACGAAACCAAGGAACTTGTAGCTGGAGATTTCCAGAAAAGACTTGGTTGGATTCATCTTGAGTTGGTGTGCATGCATTAGTTCAAACACCGTTCTCAAGTCTTGGAGGTGGTTTCCCTTGAGACAACTTTTAACAACGATATCGTCTATGTAGCATTCCACTGTTTTGTGCAAATAATTGCAAAAAAATTTTTTATGGCTCGCTGGTATGTCGCCCCTGTATTTTTCAATCCGAAGGGCATCACCGTATAGCAGTATACCCCCAACGGTGTTCGAAAAGATGTGTGCTTCTCATCATCGGGGAACATCTTGATCTGGTTGTAGCCTGAGAACCCGTCTATGAAGGACATCCGCTCGAAGCCGCAAGTATTATCGATCATTACGTTAGTGATCGGTAGAGGGAACTCGTCCTTCTGGTATGCAGAGTTCAAATCACAGTAATCGATACAAACTTGAACTTTACCGTTCTTTTCCATGACTGGGACGATATTGGCAACCCAATCTGGGTGTTTTTCTTCACGAATGAATTCACTGGCAATTAGCTTCTTGACTTTATTCTCGATGGCTTCCATGACGTCTAGTCGAAATCGTCGTTGTTGCTGCTGCTTCACCGATTTAGCTTTAGACGAAATATTCAGGCGGTGCATGGCGACTTTAGGGTCCAAGCCTGGCATATCTTCATAGCTCCATACGAAGGCGTCGATGTATTCTCTTATAAGCTGTATAAGAGATTGACATTCGTTGTCAGATAGACTTTTGCTGATGAAGATTGGTTTAAAAGATGCCTCATCTCCTAGATTGACTTGGTTGACTTCGTCTTCGGTAGGTGGTTTACATTGTTTGAAGCGTAGCTTCCACCTGGTATCCATCTTTTGAGCCTATTGTTCAAGCTCGATTGATTGGTCATCGTCTGCAATTTGGTCAACAGAGACCATGTTGACGGACATAGTTGTCTTAAATATGTCGCCAATACTGGAGTCAGAGTCCCAGAGAGAGGAATCAGAAGAATGAGAACAACGATCTGCTTCATCATCTGATCTTTCGAGAGTTGTTGGAGGAGTGACATAGCCCAAACCAGCACTGTTTTGTTGATAGTAGTTCTCAGGTTTGCCGGGAGGAGCGAAGTGTCGTATTGGCAATCGTCGTCCCCGACCGTAATTTAGCCCTTGGTCGCTTTTGATGTCATATCCCATATTCTGGATGATGTTCTTGGCCTGCCAACTATATCGAAAAATTTGTATTTTTTCAGAGTCATAGTCAGCCTCTGTGTTGTGCTTGGAAGTAGAGTCTGGAACGAACTTTCTCTCGCCAATTATACGACCGAAGATGATTAGTTCTTCATCCTTCTTTCGCGCTGGAACGATGAAGTAGTTGATATCTTCTAGGTAAACTTTTTCCCGAAGGTGAGGCGTCGTGACCGGCATGCAGAGGTGTAGTCCTATGTCGTTCTCTAGAGCGTATATCGTATCTATGTAGTGGTTTACAGAATGATAGACATCGGAGTAATTCAAAGATAAACCTTTACTAAGGAAATACGCAAGTTCCTCTTCAGGGATAACATCATCCGCTGAAGGAACATTATTATGAGTATTGATATACATATTGAGAGGATCATCATCTAGAAGAGGAGCCACAGTCTTGGCCGAATTCACCACGTAGGGTAATTCATCAGGGTTGGAAGGACAAGCATTAGTGGGTTCCTTCCAGGGTGTTTTGCTGAGAGCGATGGTCAATGGTTTGACCTTATCAGGGTTCTTCTTTTTCACCCAGATTGTGAGAGGCTTCGGAGTACTTTTTGGAGTAGTATGTCCTTTGACTCGGATAATCAGGGGACCATCATTGGAGGATAGACTTGCTTCAGCTTCATTGTCATCATTCTTGGGGGGCTGAGATTGGTAAAGTATCGAATCCCCATAGTAAGCTTCGATGCCCTTAAAAGGATCGACATCAGTAAACTCTGTCTTCACGACACCGTCGCTGTTGACGTACTTGAAGCACTGGTGAAGTGTAGAAGGAATGATCATGTTCTCGTGTATCCATGGACATCCCAACAAGATGTTGTTGGATACGTTGGCATCGATCACATAGCAGGAAACCTCTGTTCATAGATCACCGATCTGGCATTTCAAATAGATCTTGACTAGCGGATGGCTTCGACCAGCATTGAAAGCCATGATAGTTGTGTTGGTTGCAGATATCTTGTGCAGAGGGATTCCCAAAATTTCAAGTAAACTTCTTGGAATGATACTGAGGGAGGATCCTGGGTCGATGTGCATGCGGTCCACCTTTATCGCTCCGATATACCCTGTATAGTACAGGGGTCTATCATGACGATTGTTTTTTAGTAGCATGTCCTCCTGTGAAAAGGTGATGTTGGGTACCGCTTCTATAGTACTGTAGAAGTGGGGACAGGAGACAGGGTCTTCAGCAGGGGCTTTGACTTCGACGAGGTATGAGTCAGCATGTAGTAATGCCCCACTTATGGCATTTTGCGTTTCTTTGGAGAGTCATAACAGATCGAACAGAGACAACCTGGCAGGTGTATTGACTAGCTGTGCCAGTATGTCAAAGTTGTAGGGCCGATCTATGCCTTCGGGAGTTGGCACCTTCAGAGACTTGTCGAACCGCGTCTCTTTCTGCTTAGCTTTGTCCGATGTTGAAAGCTTAGACAGGTAGGCTTCTGAGCTCGTTGGGGCGGCAGGAGGTTGAGGAGGTACAGCTTCTTCTTGTGCAGGATCGTATGTCCGAAGATAAGTGTTCCCTGATCACGTCTCGCCATATAGAACCTCATAGATAGGAGAGGATACCATATGGCATGACTTGTATTTCTTGCCCCTTTTTGCTTTGGAAAGTACCACCCCTTGTGTCACTTCTTGTACAAGGTCTAGATGGACCTACATGATCTCACTATGTTCAGTCGTGAGTGGCACCAAGGTTGATGACTTCCATTATTGCTTTGGGAATCGGAACCACGCCGTCCGGGACTTCTATAGGGGGAAGTCACCACACTTGAGAGAGATTATGTTAGAAGATACGACCTTGTCTTCAGCTTCGTGATTGATCACTTGGTTGTCGATAAGCTATTGTATCTTTTTTTTCAAAACGATGCAGTCTTTAGTGGAATGATGCACGTACTGATGATAGAGACAGTACTTGGGATCGTTGAGCTGGCTCGCCTCTGCAGGATGTCGTGGTGGAGGCAATGTCAGCTTATTACCCTTCATCAGTGTGTGGAAGATAGTAATGACATCGTCTTCGTTAAAGGAGAAGGTCTCCTTAGGCATCTCGGAGGTGCCCTAAGAATTGGAAGCTCCTTTGCATGTGTCGACCTTCAGGACTTCTTTCCCTTTACCCCCGCAGACAGGAATAGTTTGAGGATGCTTGCCCTTGTCTTCGGATTTGGGTGTTTTCAACCTTAGTAGTTCCAGGTTAGGAACGTCGTTTTCAGCAACATCAGTGGCTCCAATAAAAGCGGGCCATGTATCATACTTATGTATACCTAGACAAAACTTTACCGTAGGAAGGAAGTTATGTCAACAAGTATCCATAAGTTCTGAGTCTGGTATGCCGAAGGACATCTTCAGTGCCAGCCGCCTGAAGCATTCGATGAAGGCGATGACAGACTCGGTCCTCCTTTGCTTGGTCTCGATGAGGGTGGACATACTAACATGCATGCCACTCTTGTAAAACCTGTTGAGTAACAATCTCTCCATGTCTTTGAATGAATTGATACATCCGTCAGGCAGACTGCAGAACCTTTCGAAGGCTACCCCCTGCAACGTGCTAATAAACAGCTTTGACAAGAACGGATCATCTCTGGGCAAGTGTAGAGTCTGCATATTGAAGTACGTCATGTGTTGACGAAGAGAAGTCAACCCGTCAAATAAATTCAGCGTCAGCGGCTTATAGCTAGGAGGGCAAGTAGCATTCTCCCACTCAGGAGGATAAGGTTGAGATATCCCCATCTTCTGTAGCTCGTCTTTGTGTGATATGGTGTCGAGACGAGCGACCAGGGAATCAATTGCATCCTGTTGATTGAGCAGGTATTGGAAAACAGCTGCTGAACGGTTGTCAGGCGTTGTTGGCAAAGGACCACCCCCAGCATTTGCAAGCTTTGGAGGAGGCACAACGGAATGATACTCCTTTTGTAGGGAAGGAGGGTTGTTGCTATGTGCCGGACTAGCATGAGCCGAGACATTTTGTTGAGGTAGAGGAACAGCCCCAGCAGCTTGAACCGCCATGATACTGGTAAGCATATCGGTGATCTTGGTGAACGTTGTTCCAAGACCCTCTAGCCGTTTGCTAGTCTGATCGCTAGCTTCGTCGGGTCTTTCTCCGTCCACCATGTATATAGATAACATGCGATGATGAACAGAGAAAATAGTACAACTGGTGCTGATACTGTCTGTCTGTCACTACCATATTTTTAGCTTGAGCATATTTTGGTCATTTTGACTTTTGGTGATTTTGAATTTTTATTAATTAAATATGTGCTAATTGTTAGGTTGAGACTTGACCTAGAAACTTAGCCTAATCTAGATTAGCCTTGGGCTTAGTGTATTGATTAGGGTAACCTAGTCATGACAAGGTAATAATATCTAGATATTTTAGGTAAGATATTACTCTTAGGATATTTGTGGAAAAGTTAGCCCTATGACTAGTTGAACCAATAGGAGAGCTTAGAATTGGGTGAAAAACTCTTAGCCACTCATCTAGACCTAAAACCCAACCCTAATTAATCAATGGACGCCATCAAACACCCCCTCCCCCTTCCTATAAAGTCTCATTAACAAAGCCCCTTGCCTCTTTTTACACTTGCTTAGAACCCTAAAAATTCCTCTCCAAATTCCTTCCCCTAATATCCAAATCAAGCCCAAATTGGCCCTAATAAATTGCATCATAACCCTCTACCATAGTGGGAGCCAGTAGGGACTTGCTTGCTAGGATTGGAATTGCTTTGATCGATTGAAATTCAAAGGAGAACCCTCAACCTCACCTTTCTCATTGAGATTCATTCTCAATAGGTAAATCCCATGAAACCCTTGTAAAATTGTGTTTTCTTTTCATAGATGCATGCATATAGGTATACCCTAGCTGTAGGGTTAGTTTGGTGCTAGGTAGTGTCCATTTCGTGTCCGTATCGAACACGTATCAGTGGATTTAACAACGTGTTCGATGAAATGTTTATGAGAATTAAATGGTGTTAATTTTAGAATCTATTTGAATGGAAATTTAGGTTATTAATTGTAGATCACAAATCTACTTGACTGAGTCGAGATTAGTGTGTTTTTGTGTCCAAATTGGACACGCACTGCGTGCACGCTGACACCGGACAGTGTCCTGCTACCCGATCAGCTGTGTAGATACGACACGCCACGTGGCGGCCTGCCACTTGGCATGGACCAAGGGGCAGTGTCTGACAACACCCTGCTTGAGTCTCGTATCGTCTTGTGTCGTGTCGGGGGAGAAATCCTATGCGTACGAGTTTTGTACACAGTCTGTGCACACACAAATTGCTCTCTGATACGGGCTTTCCGTATGGACACAGTGACACTTGGGCTCGTGTCAGGGTCCTAGGCACGAAGCCCTATGTGGGGCAAACTTCGGTACACGAGCATGTGTCCTGAATTGACTCGTATCGTGTGTACGAGGACACGGCACGCATGCACGAGCCTGTGCACGAATTATGCACCACAGGGTTCCTGTCTGTATTTTGACGCATTTGGACACTTCGTGTCCACTCTAGTGGACAAGAATGACACCCCCTAGACACGTGAACACATGGTTAACACACCTACATGTCTGTTTGTAAATTTCTATGGTTTAATTGGGTTTTCGAAATGTGAAAGTTCATGTATCAGTGTCTTTTGTGTTCAGTTGGGTTATTGAACTAACACATGATTCATTGCCTATGTTATAATAAAGATTCCTGAGAATTTAGGAAATGTAAATGTTGATTCACTGATTAGATGTTTAACTGAGATTTAAGGGTTAATTGAAAACTGAATTAAAGTTAAAGCTGAGATTTTTTTAATGCTAATGTTAATTCTAAAATGTTGTTTACTGAGGTTAAGTGAATGAAACTTGAGATTGAAATCAGTGTAAACTGAAATGGAAACTGAAATTTCATATGTGAAATATTGATTCACTTTTGAATGTAATAAGCTGAGATCTTCTAATGTTTAAATGTTAACTTAGTTATTAACAGCCATGAACCTATAACCTGAGATTTCAAAGGGGTGATGGTGAAACTGAGACTTCATTTATGAGAATTGGGTTTGATTTCACTATTAGTGTAATATCTGAGATTCAGTGAAACTGAAATAGGTTTTTGATTCTGAAATGATAATACATGTTAAACGTTTAATTCCTATATAAAAACTGAGTTGGTTGATGAATGTTAAACTGAAATTGAATGTAGGTAACTGATATAAAGTTGAATTGTCACGCCCCAGAACTAGAATACTGGAGAGCGGGGGCAGACATAGCCAGCTACGTATATGAAATAGAATCCATCTCGCTATACGGTCACGGCTGTCTAGATACATGAGGGTTTTCTACAAGCCAACAGTCTCTTAAGGTCATGAACAAGCCTAGTGTCTCAATCACAAGCAAGTAAGTAAAAGTCACAAGATGTATGATCATTAAATATACAATGATAAGGCGTCCCAAATATTACATATTCAGCTGATCATGAAGCTAGTCGTTACAAAATGTCAGGACTAGCAAGAGTTTAGTCATACATGATCAATCCTAGGATCTGTCAATCATGTTACAGCCCGTAGGCAGACAGTAAGTAAAGTGTAAACCGAGCTAACAGGTGCTCGTCGGCTAAACGTCTCAAAAGAATAATTTTACAATAGAGTGGGAGAGCCAAAAATAACCCACTCGATGCCCTGGTTACGCCTGGTGGTAACCATCGGGCTGAAAAGTCGGTAGATCCTCCGGAGCTGCTCCTAATTCTGGCCATACAAAACCAGCTGGGTCAGATCCCAGAAAGAGTAAGTGCCACAAAGGAAGCTTCACTTAGGAACTAAAACCAGCAATCATCACAGAATGTAAATAATTAAACAAAATTGGAAATATAAGAGCTCAGGGTGATATACGACGAGAAAAACCATGGAACTATTCAGATAGCCAGGTTACAACCCGTAAACCAAACAAGGACCGGGGTTGTAACCCTTCGTCTGAACGGAACTTGGTTTCCCACCATTTATCTGCATAATAATAATAAATCAAGACATGTAGCAATCTTGTACAGAATCAAGACAAGACTAGACAGGTTATTCCTCATTCAATCAATTACGGCCAAGCAATAAGTACGGCTTGATACTTTAACTAACTAGGGTTATCACAGGCCTAATTACTAACATATGCAGTGAGATATTCCACAGCCACAAGCCCTACAGACCATCCAGGTTACCCAGGTCAAAAATTAGGGGTTGAATTCAGGTGGGTACATCGTCCAGGAAACGCATGTACCCTTAGGTAGCTTGAAGGGTGCAACACATGACAGTGTGCTGGAAATGTGCCCTACTCGACGGCAGGCTACAGATCCCAAGCGCACCCAGGTAACGGAATTGCCTGTAGCTGGGAAATCTCTTCATGACTAATGTGTTAATCTAGTTATTAGCCTTAATCCATTTCAATAGGTCCTCCTGACCGTGGTACTCAGGAGTCCCATCCTAGACATGATGCAAGACAGGACTGGATGATTTGTACAAGCACATTCGTCCACGGTGTCCAGGTTGTTATTACCGGTCATGTCATGTCAGGTAGCCATCGCAACAGCTTATCAAGATATTTCATGTCAAGTTTATCATGTCAAGTTTATCATGTCAAGTTTACTAGTCAGGAGTGCACCACAACGGGCCACTATCAGGTCACGTTAATCATGTCAAGAGTGCACCACTACGGGTCACTATCGTGTTCAGAATACATGTGCAGGACAGTATAGTGTAAGCATTAAATCATAAGACCCAAGTACTCTGGGGTCACAAGACAATAATAAATAAATAACAAGGCTAGGCAGGGGAAGGAGCCATGCGGCTCAGAGAATTGAATCCACGTGGTTGGGTTCCATCAGGGACGCAAGCATTCAGGAGGAATAGGTGTCATGCGGCTCATGGAAGAGGGGTTACTCATGCGGCCAGCGGATCAGTCGGGTCTATACGGCTCAGGGTCCCAAGTTCATGCGGCAGGCGGAGAAGAGATCCATGCGGCAGCCGGCACACGGGTCTATGCGGCTGGAGGGAAAGGCAGGAAGTATGCGGCTCGGAGGAGATACTCATGCTGCTGGCGGGTGATAGGTCCCTTGCGGCTGGGTCAAGGGTATTCATGCGGCTCGATGGGGCGGGGGCACATGCGGCTACAGAGGTAAGGGGCGCATACGGCTGAGTGGGGAGAGGTATCCATACGGCTGGAAGGAGCAGGGTCCTATGCGGCTGGCGGAGCAGTGGGCATATGCAGCTCGGGGGTATTGCCCCAAGCTTATGTGGTTGGAAACTGATCGAGTCCATACGGCTCAAAGGACGGCTGAATCTCATGCGGCTGGATTAATGCAGGCGCTTATGCGGCTGGAAGTGATGAGAGCATATGCGGCTGGCAGGTCAATTATGCATGCGGCTGGGGGAACACTTGCCGCATAAAATATTCATGCAGTTAAGTCAAGCACTGTTCTTCTTTCCCAAATTTCTGAGGAGAAGAACACCATGAAACCATGCTTCCAAGCTCCATAAAACCCTCATCCGGAACCCAAATTCGAACTTCCATAGGTCAAAATGGGGCAGAACAAGATTCTCTACAACATGGAACCATCAAAACTTGATAATAATAAGATTAAGTAGATCAAAACCCAAAAAATCCGAAAATAATATAAACATAGATCTACAAGAATCTAGCCATGGAAAGTGAAAATGCCAAGTACTAAAGTAAGTTAAAATGCTGCGAGGAAGAGAATGAAGGAATAAAATTGGAGTTCCTCCATGAAGCAAGTTGCACTTGCCTAGACCTCTCTCTCTCTCTCTCTCTCTCTCTTCCTGGTAGGTAAAGGAATTAATGGTGGAGAAGAAGATGATAAATGAAGAGAGAGAAAGAAGAATGGTTAATAAATACTAATGTTGGTGGTAGGTAGGGGGTTCACCTTGGTTCATGATGATCCAAGCAAACCAAGCCAAGCCGAACCAACCCAAGGATAACCGAGCCAAGAAGAAGAAAGGCCAAGAAAGAAGAAAAGCCAAGAAGAAAAGCCAGGCAAGGAATCATGCAATACAGGATAAAATACGCACACGTATACCCAGATACGTAATACGAACAACAGGCATTACAACTCTACCCACCTTAAAAGAATTCCGTCCTCGGAATTTAATTAAGATGTTAGAGAGACAAGAACAAGCTGTACTAATGACATGCAAGCTATAACTGGGCAAGCAATCACTCATTCAAGCAAGGAATTGAAGGCATAGGCATAAGAAAGACATTGTACCTCATGAGTCAAACAAGTCGGGATATCGCGATCGGATGTCATCCTAACGCTCCCACGTTGACTCCCTAAAGAGTGATGACCCCAAGCAACTCGGACTAACTTGATAGTCTTGTTCTTGAGTGTCTTCTCCCTCCGGTCCAATATAGACACGGGCCTCTCCTCATACGAAAGGTTGGTACCAACAACCAATTCCGAATGATCCAGGATATGGCTCGGGTTCGGATATACCGTCGTAATTGGGATACATGAACACGTCATGACCTCTCTTAGCGACGGCGGAAGAGCGAGACGATACATTTCCTATCGCTCCAGAATGTCGAACGGCCCTATATACCTAGGACTAAGCTTTCCCCTACGCTGAAACGAATGACGCCACGGTTAGGCAAAATCCTCAGGAATACATGGTCGCCGACAAAAAACTCAAGAGGACGTTGATGAGAATCGGCCCAATGGCGCTGGCGATCTTGGGCAACTCGAAGGTGATCTCGGACTCTTCTGACCACTTCAACTGTCTGGGCAATCATTTCTGGAACAAGCATTTACCTCTCTCCAACATCATCCCAGGCTAACGGGATCCGCACTTCCTGCCATACAGTGCCTCGAACGGTGCCATCTGGATACTGGCCTGAAACTGTTTTGTATGAAAATTCCACCAGGTGCAGGTGATCTTCCCATGAACCACCGAAGTTGAGTGTACAAGATCTTAGCATGTCTTCAAGAGTCTGGATCGTGCACTCCGACTGACCATTTGTCTGCGGATGATATGCTGAACTGAACTGGAGGTGAGTTCCCAAACTCGCCTGCAGGCTTTACCAAAAGTGCGACATAAATCTGAATCTCTGTCCGAGGTGATACTGATTGGCACACTTTGCAACCTGACAATCTGCCTGAGGTACATCTGCTAGCTGAGCCGTCGACTGACCAACTCTGAACGGGAGAAAGTGAGCTACCTTTGTGAGCCTGTCAACTATAACCCAAATAGCATCTCGACCAGTTAGGGATCTAGGCAATCTAGTCACGAAATCTGGTCACATGCTCCCATTTCCATTCTGGGATCGGCAAGGGTTGAAGAAGTCCAGCGGGCCTCTGATGTTCGGCCTTAACTTGTTGGCAGACAAAACAACGAGACAAACCGGGCTATCTCCCTCTTCATACCATTCCACCAGAAGTGCTGACGGATGTCACGGTAATCTTTGTACCACCAGGATGAATGGAATACTGCGAACTGTGAGCCTTTGTCATGATTTCCTATCTGATATCTCCACTGGGTACACAAAGACGCTTACCAAGTCGAATTGTACCATCATCATGAATATATAACTCTGGTCGACGACCTTCCTCACATTCTGCTCTAAGTCGCTGAAGCTTGGAATCCGCTGACTGTGCCACCCGGATCCTCTCGACTATAGTAGACTGAACTTGCATGCTGGCCATCAATGCCACATGAAGGGAGAACAATCTCTATACCCATCTTCTGAAGATCTGCTAACAGCTCTGGTTGCACTATTAGAAAATACTCCGGCTCTCCTGCTCAATGCATCGGCAACGACGTTGGCCTTCCCGGGATGATACTGCAAGTTGACATCATAATCCACAAGAAGCTCTAGCCATCTTCTCTGACGTATGTTAAGATCCTTCTGGGTGAAAACATACTTCAGGCTCTTGTGGTCGGTGAAAATCTCCACCATGTCTCCGTACAAGTAGTACCTCCACAACTTAAGTACAACACTACTGGTGCCAGCTCCAAGTCATGGGTTGGGTAATTCCTCTCGTGATCACGAAGTTGTCGTGATGCATAAGCTATTACCTTCCATGCTACATCAGAACACATCCCAAGCCTCTGCCTGAAGTATCACAATATACTGAGAATCCTCCAGTCCCATCTGGAAGCATGAGGATAGGAGCCGTCATCAAGCCTCGCTTCAACTTCTCAAAAGAATCCTGGCACTCTGCTGTCCAAGCAAACTGCACATCCTTGCGGGTCAATGGGTCAATGGCGCCGAGATCCGAGCAAAATCTGAAATTCGTCGGTAATAACCGGCCAATCCAAGAAAACTATGAACCTCTGCAACTGTACTGGGCACTGGCCGACTCAATGGCCACGATCTTCTGGGAATCCACCTTTACTCCTCCTCGAGTGATGATATGACCCAAGTACGAAATGCGATCAAGCCAGACTCGTATTTACTGAACTTGACATATAGCTGATGCCTCTGAGAATCTGAAGAACAACCCTAAGATGCTGCTCATACTCTGCCTTACTCCTGCTATAGACTAGGATATCATCCAGAAACACAATCACGAACTGATCCAGGTAAGGCATGAAAATACGATTTATGAGGTCCATGAATAGCCGACGCATTGTTGCTCCAAATGGCATAACAAGGAACTCCCAATGTCCGTACCTAGGCCTGAAAGCTGTCTTCGGGATGTCCTGCTCTCTGACTCTGATCTGATGATAACCCGAGCGCAAGTCGATCTTCGAGAATACTGCTGCCCCTTTAAGCTGATCAAACAAGTCATCTATCCTCGGGAGAGGGTATCTGTTCTTGATTGTCACTGAGTTCAAGTTACGATAATCAACACATAACCTGGACGTACCATCCTTCTTTTTCACAAGAAGCATCGGGGCTCCCCAAGGTGATCCACTAGCTCGAATGAATCCCTTGGTTCGAAGTTCTTCAATCATCTTGTATAATATCTCCAACTCTGACGGCGCCATCCTGTAGACTCTCTCTGACACTGGGGCTGTCCCGAGAATCAAGTCAATGGTGAATTCGATCTCCCGCTTGGCGGCATCCCTGGAAGCTCTTTTGGGAAAACATCTGGGAACTTCTCGACTATCCGAGGTAATTGCACTGCTGCTACTGCCATCCGCAAAACTGGAGGAGAAGGTTCAACTTCGCCTCGGGAGAAGAAAACTCTGGCTCACCGGGAATGCTAAAAATAACCCTGCCAATGTGGCAGTCTATCCTAGCATATGGTTCCTCAACTAATCCATCCCTAAGACCACATCATAATCGGCCATCGGGAACTCTATCAATCTAGCGGGGAACTCTCTACCGCTAACTACGATCCTACACGAGGAAAACACCCTATCGACTCCCACAAGTCCGTTACCAGTAAGTATATTGAGCCTTGTTGATAATGACTCGGGCTCCAATCCTATCCATGTCGCGAATCGTGCAGACATAAAAGAATGCGATGCACCAGAATCAAATAAAGCTGAAGCTGGAAAGGAGTTGACGAGAATAGTACCTGCCACTACCTCTCCTGGTGCCAATCCTTCCTCTACGGTCATCACCATGGCCTGACCATGCCCTCGGGGTGCTGGTCCCCTCTGCTGAAATCCTCGCTGCCTGCTCTGACTCAAGGCTTGGGTTGGTGCATACTGTTGGGGGTGTTGTTGCTGGAATGCCTGGGACTGACACGGCAAGGGCTTCGGCAACGGATACTGCTGCTGCTGGACCGGTGCTGGTCCTCTCACTGAAGAACTAGAAAGGTTGGACGACGATGAACCACCTCTATTCGGGCAGGATCCAACCCTCTGGTCTGCTGCTCTACAAGCCAGACACAATCCCTGTGCCCTGCGACGCTACCACATGGCCTGGCTTCCCATAATAAGAACATCCCACTGCGGAAGACTGCTTCTGCTTTTGCTGCTGCTGCTGAGGGTACGTCGGGGCTGAATGATGAACCGACGTCACTGAGGCCGCCCGCCTCGAAGCTCCGATAGTCAAAGCCCTGGCTGCCAGGGTTGGGGCTGAAGACTGATTCATCTGGCCGTGGGATCTCTTCCGACCTCCGGCCGTATCCATAATTCTCTGGGAGGTATACTCATGCCTCCTAGCTGCTCTCAAGACTGCATCAAAAGTCTGATGCTCAAACTGCTAAACTGCCAATAGAATCTCCAGGTGGAGCCCCTGCTGAAATTGATGGGCTCTATCATACTCGGTTGCCACCAAGGTGGAGCAAACCGACTGAGTCTCGAAAACTTGGCCGCATATCCGTCGACCATCCTGCCCATCTGCTTCAGATTTGTGAACATCGTCTGCAGATCATACCGAGCTACAACATCAAAATACTTGGTCTGGAATCTCTCTCTGAATACTGCCCAAGTAATGGGTGCTGCTAATCCAACGGCCTGCGCTGCCCACCAGCTGTGGGCAAGATCTAATAACTACAAGCGCACCACAGCTACCTTCTCATTCTCTGGGGTCCTGGCTGCTTCTAGAATCACTTAGGTGTCCTGAAGCCAAGCATCTGCAGCAATCACATCTTCACTACCGTCGAAGAAGGGAGGGTTCAAGCGCTTGAAGCTGTTGGCCGTGCTGTTCCCTGGATGACCGCCACTGGTCAAAACATCTGTCACTGCCTGGTGCAAGGCATCGCCTCTGCGATCTTGGGAAGCTATCAAGGTCCTGATAAGACCCACCAAGGTGCCATCATCAGGCTCGGCAGGCTTAACTGGCTGGACTGGTGGCCCCCTTCAATAGGTACAACTCTGGAGGCTACTCCTGAATGCTGGGCTTGATCTCCAGGTTGCTGCTGCTCTACGGGAGGTGCTCCGCCTGACTGACCGGCAGGTCCAGGAATAATGTCGCTGGAGAAGACGACATAGGGAACAATAAGGAAGGATCAGGACAGATCAACGATACAAACATGTGATCAGGACAAGAAACCACGGATCCAGAGGATACGATCAGAGATCAATGGCGAGTACTGATTGAGACATCAATCCGGTAAACCCTCATATATCTTGATTTACAAGACCTGCATGGGCCACCACTTAAACCATGTCACGCCCCAGAACCAGAATACTGGAGAGCGGGGGCAGACATAGCCAGCTACGTATATGAAATAGAATCTATCTCGCTATACGGTCACGACTGTCTAGATACATGAGGGTTTTCTACAAGCCAACAGTCTCTTAAGGTCATGAACAAGCCTAGTGTCTCAATCACAAGCAAGTAAGTAAAAGTCACAAGATGTATGATCATTAAATATACAATGATAAGGCATCCCAAATATTACATATTTAGCTGATCATGAAGCTAGTCATTACAAAATGTCTGGACTAGCAAGAGTTTAGTCATACATGATCAACCCTAGGATCTGTCAATCATGTTACAGCTCGTAGGCAGACAGTAAGTAAAGTGTAAACTGAGCTAACAGGTGCTCGTCGGCTAAAGGCCTCAAAAGAATAATTTTACAATAGAGTGGGAGAGCCAAAATAACCCACTCGATGCCTGATGGTCACCATCGGGCTGAAAAGTCGGTAGATCATCCGAAGCTGCTCCGAAATCTGGCCAGACAAAACCAGCTGGGTCAGATCCCAGAAAGAGCAAGTGCCACAAAGGAAGCTTCACTTAGGAACTAAAACCAGCAATCATCACAGAATGTAAATAATTAAACAGAACTAGAAATAAGAGCTCAGGGTGATATACGACGAAAAAACCATGGAACTATTCAGATAGCCAGGTTACAACCCGTAAACCAAACAAGGACCGGGGTTGTAACCCTTCGTCTGAACGAAACTTGGTTTCCCACCATTTATCTGCATAATAATAAAATCAAGACATGTAGCAATTTTGTACAAATTAAGACAAGACTAGACATGTTATTCCTCATTCAATCAATCACAGCCAAGCAATAAGTACGGCTTGATACTTTAACTAACTAGGGTTATCACATGCCTAATTACTAACAGATGCAGTGAGATATTCCACAGCCACAAGCCCTGCAGACCATCCAGGTTACCCAGGTCAAAAATTAGGGGTTGAATTCAGGTGGGTACATCGTCCAGAAATACATGTACCCTTAGGTAGCTTGAAGGGTGCAACACATGACAGTGTGCTGGAAATGTGCCCTACTCGACGGCAGGCTACAGATCCAAGCGCATCCAGGTAACAGGATTGCCTGTAGCTGGGAAATCTCTTCATGACTAATGTGTTACTCTAGTTATTAGCCTTAATCCATTTCAGTAGGTTCTCCTGACCGTGGTACTCAGGAGTCCCATCCTAGACATGATGTAAGACAGGATTGGATGATTTGTACAAGCACATTCGTCCACGGTGTCCAGGTTGTTATTACAGGTCATGTCATGTCAGGTAGCCGTCGCAACAGCTTATCATGATATTTCATGTCAAGTTTATTATGTCAAGTTTACTGGTCAGGAGTGCACCACAACGGGCCACTATCAGGTCACATTAATCATGTCAAGAGTGCACCACTACGGGTCAGTATTATGTTCAGGATACATATGCAGGACAGTATAGTGCAAGCATTAAATCATAAGACCCAAGTACTCTGGGGTCACAAGACAATAATAAATAAATAACAAGGCTAGGCAGGGGAAGGAGCCATGCGGCTCAGAGAATTGAATCCACGTGGTTGGGTTCCATCAGGGACGCAAGCATTCAGGAGGAAAATGTGTCATACGGCTCATGGAGGGGTTACTCATACGGCCAGCGGATCAGTCGGGTCTATGCGGCTCAGGGTCCTAAGTTCATGCGACAGGCGGAGAAGAGATCCATGCGGCAGCCGGCACACGGGTCTATGCGGCTGGAGGGAAAGGCAGGAAGTATGCGGCTCGGAGGAGATACTCATGCGGCTGGCGGGTGATAGGTCCCATGCGGCTGGGTCAAGGGTATTCAT
Source organism: Iris pallida (assembly GCA_029216955.1). NCBI lineage: Eukaryota > Viridiplantae > Streptophyta > Magnoliopsida > Asparagales > Iridaceae > Iris > Iris pallida. Next base: position 8,002,132 of record JANAVB010029217.1, on the reverse strand, counting down.
GCAGCTCGATGGGGCGGGCGTACATGCGGCTACAGAGGCAAAGGGCGCATGCGGCTGAGTGGGGAGAGGTATCCATGCGGCTGGAAGGAGCAGGGTCCTATGCGGCTGGCGGAAAAGTAGGCATATGTGGCTCGGGGGTATTGCCCCAAGCTTATGCGGTTGGAAACTGACCGAGTCTATGCGGCTCAAAGGACGGCTGAATCTCATGCGGCTGGATTAATGCAGATGCTTATGCGACTGGAAGTGATGAGAGCATATGCGGCTGGCAGGTCAATTATGCATGCGGCTGGGGGAACACTTGCCGCATAAATATTCATGCGGTCAAGTCAAGCACTATTCTTCTTCCCCAAATTTCTGAGGAGAAGAACACCATGAAACCATGCTTCTAAGCTCCATAAAACCCTCATCCGGAACCCAAATCCGAACTTCCATAGGTCAAAATGGAGCAGAACGAGATTCTCTACAACATAGAACCATCAAAACTTGATAATAATAAGATTAAGTAGATCAAAACCCATGAAATCCGAAAATAATATAAACGTAGATCTACAAGAATCTAGCCATGGAAACTGAAAATGCCAAGTACTAAAGTAAGTTAAAATGCTGCAAGAAAGAATGAAGGAATAAAATTAGAGTTCCTCCATGAAGCAAGTTGCACTTGCTTAGACCTCTCTCTCTCCTCTCCTGGTAGGTGAAGGAATTAATGGTGGAGAGAAGATGATAAATAAAGAGAGAGAAAGGAGAATGGTTAATAAATACTAATGGTGGTGGTAGGTAGGGGGTTTATCTTGGTTTGTGATGATCCAAGCAAACCAAGCCAAGCCGAACCAACCCAAGGATAACCGAGCCAAGAAGAAAAAGGCCAAGAAGAAGAAGAAAATCCAAGAAGAAGAAAAGCCAGGCAAGGAATCATGCAATACAGGATAAAATACGCATACGTATACCCAGATACGTAATACGAACAATATGCATTACATGAATGAAACCTGAGGTTTAGGAATATGAAAAAATAAATCTGAGATTTTAGACATGATTTAGATTGGGTTTTGATTTTCTGAATTGAACTAATGTAATATCCTGAGCTTAAGTTGAGTGAAACCTGGAATTTAATGTGGGTGACTGAGATTAAGGGTTAGTGTTAACTGATTTGTGAATGTGAGATGATTTAGTTAAGCTAACTGTTAACCATGCCATGTGTTCTTAAACCCTTACTTTTATTCCATAGTCCAACACACACACATTGTACTTTCTAAATTTCCTTCTTCCCTTTTCAACATATGTTTGTATATGTATGTTTATATATATCTGGCTTTCCTACATAATTATATAATATGGAATATGTGAGTGATACCTATATGTGCAATATAGTGTATATATTATAAATAAGTATTGTATAAGTAGGGTTGTATTGGTAATGGTGTATAGGCCTAGAGTTATAGTGTTGACTTACAGTTGACCAAACCCTAGAGTTGACCAAGTTTGTCTTTGACCTAGTTTGACCTAAAAATCATGTAGATTGTATTACAAACTTCATTTACCTTATGTTAAACATATTGTGACCTGTGTTGCTCTAAATAGGACTCATCTACTCTGCCTAGACATCTACACTTACCAGATACTCAGGATATCAGGCGAGTATATTCTCTGACCGTTTCATACTTTCTAGAACTTATTCCTGCTCTAGATTTACTTTACTTGTATGCTGTTACATTGGTAACACGGATTGGTACTATATGGATTTTTCATAAGATGTTATCCCCCTCAGGAGCATCAGGTACTTTATGTCTTGTGTGTTTCACTTACATCATGTATCGTCATGCTTCACTATTTATGTTCACTCTGGAGTCGCATGTACTCTCATATTCACAGAGCCCCCATGAATCAATTTCACGTGTGCTCTTATCTATGAGGTAATGAAATCTTGAATCTTAACGTAACATGTCTGGATCCTTGTGTATTGATTGGGGTTGGAGGAGTAAAAATAGCATGTGAATAATTCCAAGTATATCATGAATCACCTCTCTTGAATCACCTCTACCTATTCACATGTCTATCTTATACTCTGATTCACTAGTCACTGATAGTTCTCTACTTATTGTAGATATTTTATACATCTATCTCTTTTACTTCATGTACATTCATTCAGTTATTCATATATCGTACTCTATTGTATGTTTATTTTTTCTGACATGATATGAACTGCGTGAGATGTATTATCTCGTTCCTGTCCTGACTGGACCTGTTGATATATTACAGAGGATGAGGATGAGGCTTTCTGTACTACCTATTATGGAGCAGCCCTAGACGACACTTACGAGTTGGACTCTCAGGAGGACCTAGCTCTAGCTGATGTTATCACCCCTACTGCCTAGACTAGTTTAGTTAGGCTTTATCTTACTTACGTTATCATTTCGGATTGAGTTGTATTATGTCTGTTATTGTGTTTTAGACACTTAGACTTATTTCCCTTTCTGTTTGCACTTCCTTTAAGATTTTCATATTTATGACATCGTTCTATTTTCTGCCTTAGATGTGATTGAGACTGTATTCTGTATTGTCACCTCCACTCGGAGTGTATATACTGTACAGGTACCTTATATTGTTAGATGTTGTGACCTAGGACAGCGTTCTACCACCGATACTGTGGCGTAGGCTGGACGTACCTACTTCTCGTGCCCTTACTCTAGGGTGCGGGTCGTGACACTGTCTCCGAGTGGGCAAGTCCTTCATCTTCCAGTAGAGGAGGTAGATAATCGCCATCACATTCGAAAGGATCATCGTCCTCTGGCAGGCTACCCCCAGTGTGTAGGTCAACCACTTAGACTCAGAGGGAATACTACCTCCATCTTGGAATTCTTCATCTTTTATACGGAATCTCGCCTTTGACCGGGTGCCCATATAGACTCCTTCAGATGTGACAGCCTGTTGACCATCTGTTGGTAGACTTCGTCTTCTCCTTCTCGTGGAACTGAAAGAGAAAGTTGGGTTTGTGGTCCACCGTCTTTGATTGGGCTTCCATAAGGAGGACCCCATGAAGCCATGTTGGATGAGACACATAGCGGCTTCTCATCGTCAGAAAAGTGCAGCCGTCGAAACACGGACTTTCTCTGAGGTACTCTTGTTACTTTGGAGCAACAACAGTTGATAACAATACTGGTGCACGGGTGTGCACTATGGATTGTTATGTCCTCCCTCGCTTTACGCTTATGATTAATCATATCGCATAAGTCAGCGGAAGGGAGTTGTGCCTTACAACCCATGTTGCATGCATCGCTAAGCTTTGTATGCGGGTTCGTAAGGAGAGTTGGCGCATCCAGACTTAGTTCGCATACAGGGGCAACCCCCATACCTAAGTTCTGTGATGTCCTTGAAGACAGCCCCGTGCTATACGCATTGGGGCCTGTCTTTTTGTTGTGGGCACATAGGCCTTAGAGACTGGGCTTCAGCGCATGCTTCTTGACAGCATGTTTGAGTCTCCTTGATGTGGGCGCATAGTAGGGATCCAGAGAGCTTGGGCGCATAGCCTTGGACGCATGACCCTGGATGCCCAGCCTGCTGAAGACAGAAGTGTTCTGGTTGGGGCTATGCGTCCAAACACTCCCTTGGGCGCATGGCTTTGGGCGCATAGCTTTGGGCGCAAGCTTGGCAGAGCAGTACTGTTTTCTTCCAGTTTTGCCTCCTTCGTTTGTGAGCCTCGTCGGGTTTGGCCAGAGTGTTGTACACCCCGATTCTTGGCATCGTAGTATTTTTCTCTGCCAAGTCTCGAGTGTCGAACACTCTATTGTTGGTTGCGGAGAGAAGAAGTCACTGGGCTAGTAGAGCCGAAAAGGTGTGAGCCTTCTCCATTTGGGAAACTTCTGTGGCAGAGTCATGCGCCCACGTGACAAAGTCCTCTAGCTGTATATACGCTATGACACTAGCAGGATATGCGCAGCGAGCCTTCGGAAGCCAAGTCTTGCGAGACTTGTTTGGCTTCACAAATTTTGAGGGGGTAGAGCCGTCCCTCGAGAGCATCTCTTCGAACACCTGCTGATCAATTTTACGATCAGCATCTTCTGAGTGCTCCCCACTTTGTCGGTATCAGATTGCGTCACCACCTTCTCGTCAGAGGAAAAGGTAGTCCCTAGTAGAGTCATCATTTTTGTGGACACACACAAAAAGAAGAATAAACACTCTTTTCTTTATTGGCACAAGGCACCACAAATCGAGTACGTCTGAGAGATCCTGCGCTGAGGATCCCCGAATACAAAAAAATTCTGGGAATAGGATAATGGAGATCGAGCGGCAGTTGCTCCTTTACTCCGTTGACACTCCGATTACAAAAGTAGGAGAAAACCTAAGAAAAGCTAAATCTCGGCTCACTGGCAAAAAGTGCGGCAATCTGGCTCTTGAAAATGCTCTCCGTTCTGTGTTTTGAAGAGGGATGAGACCCCCTTTCATAGTCGTTCTTGACCTGGAATGATGTTATGCGTCCACATGAAGGAAACACACTGGTTTTCATGTGGGCGCATAACCCTGCCTTGGGCGCATAGGGTGTGTGCGCATACAAGCTGTGAGATCATGGGTTGGTCGTGGTGTTGACGTGGCCGTACGCTTCGGTGCACGACTGCTCGTGGAGACTGACGTGGCCGTGTACTTGGTGCATGTTTTGATCATGGCTTTGACCGTGTCAGGCTTGGGCGCATAGCCCTGTTTCAGGCTATGCGCCCTCCTTCACAGGATGATGGGCGCATATAGCTTCACAAGATGATGGGGCATAGCTTCACAGGATGATGGGCGCATATGAGCTTCACAGGATGATGGGCGCATATAGCTTCACAGGGATGGGCGCATATAGCTTCACAGGGCGATGGGCGCATATGAGCTTCGCAGGATGACTTGAACACTTGGGCGCATATATCGTCCTTAGGCTTTGGGCATAAGGCTTGATTTGCTAAAATGTTCATGCTTCTACAGCCGATTCTGAAGAGTGCTCCACACAGCAGTGGCATCTAGATGCGATGCTAAAACCGATAGATCTAACGTGATCGTCCGTCGGAAGCTTTCGTCGTAGAGCTCGCCAGATAAGGATAGACCATTTGATGGGAATGCAAGACTGCCAGAACTTTGCACTCATGATATTCGATACACCTCTGCCTCTGGCCACAAGTCTGGCGGAGGCCAGCGTAAAGGTCCCCCCCGGGTTAGGGGACCAAGACCACGTGTCGGGCTTGTCAGTGACCTGAAGATCGACAGCAAGAACACCGTCGGCCGCAGGCTGACCAAGCCAATCTCTAATTTTCCTCCAATTCCATCTGGCACTGCCCCCCTATAGGTCCCTGATAATGCATGCATCCCTGAGGGGATATATATATATATATATATATATATATATATATATATAATTATATTATATAATATATATATCTGTGTGTGTGTGTGTGTTGTGTGTGTGTGTGTGTGTGTTTTAAATATAGATATAGGTATATAAATTGTGATGAGATTCGTTGAGCTATTTCAATCCCAGGTCTGAGTTTTATTTTCCTTCATAAAACCAACATTCTTTCCCCTATAATATAGTGTATATATATATAGTTTCCTTTATATTTATATATATATATATATATAAATATATATATATATATATATATATATATATATATAAAATACATATATATTTATATAGTTGTATATATGACCAAATTATCTCATTTGTACCCCCTAACAGCAGCTCTTCATAGACACCACACCACACACACACACCACACACATATATATATATATATATGTGTGTGTGTGTGTGTGTGTGTGTGTGTGTGGTGTGTGTAGATACATTACCTTGAATGAATATATATATATATATATATATATATATATATATATATATATATATATATATATATGTGTGTGTGTGTGTGTGTGTGTGTGTAATTGTTTGCTTATGAATGTAACCTAGGGAGTATTGAGTCATATTAGGATTGACCCAAGGAGCCTAGAATGGCCGAGTCGACCGACAAGTTGAACAAGTTGACAAAAGTCAACTTTGGGTCAAATTTGATCCAAATCGACTCAAACGAACTTAGAATGACTTGAAAACTTGTGCTTGACCTAAAAATTAGTCAACGGACTAGTTGACTTATAGTTGACCAGGTTTGACCAGAGTTAACCAAGTTTGACCAGAGTTGACCAAGGGTTGACTTTGACCTAGGAGGGCCTAGAATCATGTAGAATTGTATTGTAGGCATTCCTTATGATATGTTAGACCTTGTTGTGACTTGTGGTTATTTTAAATAGGATTACATTACTCCAGTTCAGTTTCACTTCCTCATCAGCAGCTTGGATTGCCAGACGAGTACATTCTCTGACCGTTTCATTCTTGTTTGGACATATTTACTCGTTATCGACTAGTTTAGTTGTTGCTGTCACAATGTTATCACGGATTAGTACTATATGGATTAGTACTTGCTTTGAACATATTCTTGTTTGGACATATTTACTTGTTTGGACATATTTACTTGTTATAGACCACTTCATTCATGTATATTGTTCTATAGCTTGTTTCATATTTCCTTCATGTTATGATCTGTGTGAGAGATAAGTATTCGTTTCTGTCCTGACTAGACCTATTGAAAATATTACTGGTGATGAGAATTGCTGCGATACTTACTATGGAGCAGGCCTAGTTGACACAGGTGACCTGGACCCTCAGCAGGATCTAGTAGTCGCTGAGGACTTACCATTAGCTTAGTCTAGACTTATCTTATTATCTAACTTTATGAGACATTTGAGATTGTATTGAGATATTGTTTATGGTGTTGATAACACCAAGACTTTTCATTTTATTGTATTTCTCTTATGGATTTCATATCTATACTATCGTGTTGATTATCTACCTCTAGTTTTGTGATTGAGATTGTCCTCTTGTGATTACCTCCGTTTGGAGAGTATATCATTTGTGATAGTCATGATTGTGACCTAGAACAGCGTTCTACTGCCGACACTGCGGCGTAGGCTGGACGTACCCACTTCTCGTACACTTACACTGGGTGCGGGTCGTGACAAAGTACAAGTAATGGTACGGCTTAGAATCCCACGTGCACGATATGAGAACTAAACTATTATGTATTGTCTAACTAACATTTGGCTTTGGCCACACCTCCATAGTATTTTTTTTATCCCCAGGTACAATTAAAAGATCATAAACTAGAGCACAAGACCATGTCATGTAACAATGTGTCCATTGTGAAAGAGAACATGACATGAAGTGAATGAGACAAGATCACATAATGTACCTTGCTTTGGAAGATCGGTGGTAGGAAGATAAAAATGTCCAGGTACTCATAGAAATAGGTAAAAGCTGTGTAAGATCTAGAAAAAAAAAACTATTAACTACTTGCTAACTACTATTTCCTTTAAAACACTCTTAATAATTTGTAAAATGATCTAATAACTTACTAGATAATTAGTGAGTTAAACTAGTTAAAATGTTTTAATAGAATTTGATAATAACATTCTACTAGTCAAATGATTTAAGAACGAGGTAGCTTACTATAAAATAATATTAACACTTCAAAATATTACTCAACTTTATTACAGATAAAATTATTGATAAGGAACAACTTGCTAATTAAACTTTCCTCAATGTTCCTAATCCAGCTTAAAAAGTATTCCTAAAACATAATTTACCACGAACTTCTTTGTCGACCCAGACTAACATAGCATATGTCAAAATACTCTGGCCACCCTTTAACTCAAAATGAACCTCTCAGTAACAACCAATAGATCTACCTGGTCGACCAACCCAAGCCTTTCAACATTAATAAGTGTTATAAAACTTAGCTTTCTATATACAATCATCAAATTCAAATGTCGCCTTTCTTCCAAGGCTTCAACCTATTGCCAGAGTCCACATACATCACAGTCCCTAATAACTAGAGTCTAGCAATTTCTTAGAAAATAATAGTCAATACAATTCATTTGTAGAATGTAAAGCCAAAGCAATGTACTTCCTTTGACTACTGCACCCAACTAGTCTTGAACCCACAGAAGCAGAATACTCTTGGACACACAAATTAGGTTCAACCCCAAACAAGCAATACTGCAAAATATTCAAAATGGAAACCTCTCCCCCAAATACAACCAAGCCTACCTAGAATATATACCTATTCAACCTGACAATGTGATCATAGTCTTCATCTGAGTTGTACCAGTTCAATCATAACTCAAACAACCCTAGGTTCCAAATAAAATACATAACTTACCAAAATATTAGCTACAATATTATACAACTCTATTAGAATATTAGCTACAACATTTTACAACTCTATTGCAATATTAGCTAAAAAGTATTAAAACTCAGCAATTAGACAGAACCAAAGGATTGCACAACTCCCTTGCAAGAGTATAAGCCAATTTCACCAAGATATCTACTACTATTTGGTCCTTCCAGTCTCCTCTATACCACACCTGGACATGTACACACATCTGGACACGATCCCAACCAGACACGAACAGAAATACAAATACTAAAAATGAACACTTCTACATAAATCGAGCTATCCAGGAATATACCCCCATTTAAATATAGCTACGAAGTAAAAATTCAACAATAAAGATGAGTAGAGA
>JANAVB010029217.1:7863528-7988528 GCA_029216955.1 Iris pallida | reverse complement strand
TGACTAGAATACCCTTAAATAGAAAAATGAGTGTGACAGCTGACACTGGCTGGGAAGGTCGACGCTATGGTCGCTCCAGAAATTTAAGGTTAGGGTTTGGGTCAATTTTTGGAGAAGAGGTAAAGACAAGAACTCATTTGGGTAAGACGAATTGGAAGCTGTGAACAATGAGCCGAGGCCCTCTCTCTCTCTCTCTCACTTGAGTTTAAATAGAGAAAGGAAAAAGAATAGAGGTTTTTGCAATTAAATGACTAAATAATTATCTTATTACAAATTGCTAAAAGTGTTGACACAAAGTCACAGTCAACCAAAATTGATAGAATTGACTAAATGTTACTTGTGATAATTCAATACGATACATGAAGACTACATCCAGCCCAAGTCAGACGACAGCCCAGTTTTGCAATGCAAGTCATTTTTGAGTCTGTATTTTACGGTTTTATTGAGTCTAGACTTATGTAAACTGAGCTGTGCTGAGCATTTGAGACTTAACCTATACCCATAACCAAAATCCAAAAGCTCCACATACATCCAAATAAGCCCATTGGACCCAAGACCCATTCTGTGCTCTGGAGACAGAGTTCGGGCCGAACTCTGCCTCTACACAGAGATCGGGCCGAACTCTGCCTCTTAAAAATCAGGACCCTAATTTTAGGGTTAGCTGGTTGTAAGTTGTCCAACGGCCAAATTTTGAATATTTGACCAGAATTCTGGCCGAATTCTGCCTACCTGAATCCTATAAATAGGCCATAAAATTCTTCACTTTCAATCATCCAATCTTCTCTTCTTCTCTCTAAAAGCTCAATACAAGCCATACCCTTCTTTATCTACTAGCCACAAGCTCCCTAAGCCTCAAGTGCTCAGCATTTTTTAGTTAGGAGTTTGTGTAAGAGTTCAAGAAGTCGCTTGGAAAATTCCAAGCATCGCCACTGCGATCTTTGTAAGAAGTTGACGTGCTCTTCTGAAGAAAAGGCAGGGGTGTAACTACTATTTCACAAATAGTAGATTTAATCCTGAGCTAGAGTTCTCAGGCCTGGACTAGTTCTCCACGAGGGAAACCAGGTTAAAAATCGGCTGTGTTTGCGTATGCTTTCTTGCTCCTTCTTTATTTCCGTATTTACTCTAATTACTTAAGCTTGTGAAAGAGTTTAATTTTTTAATGGCTATTATTGTTATAAACTCTATTCACCCCCCTCTAGAGTTGCCATCTGTTCTTCAATTGGTATCAGAGCTATGTTCTCTCAACAAGGACTTACATCCTAGAGCTGATCTATGGTAACCACACAATCCTTGATTTCCAATCACGGTGAAGGACAGTCCACTCATAGGCCTTCCCTATTTGATGGAACCAACTACACCTATTAAAAAACAAGGATGAGCTTCTATCTCAAGTCGCTAGACTTTGACCTGGACCATCGTCACTGATGGTTACAAAAAGCCCGCCAGGATAGTTATCAATGGTGATCTCATTGAGAAGCCATATGATAAATATTCTGATGAGGAAAAGAAACAGGCAAGTCTAGACGCGAGAGCTATTAATGTCTTATTCTGTGTTATAGACAGGAATGAGTTCAACAGGGTCTCAACATACACCACCGCTCATTAAGTATGGAGACTTCTAGAAGCGCGCATGAAGGAACCACCCAAGTCAAGGAATCAAAGATAAGTCATCTCACTCAAGAATATGAGGCTTTCAAGATGAAGCCAAATGAGACAATCACATAAATGATTACAAGATTCCTCGACATAATCAACCCCTTGTCTTCTCTCGGCAAACAATATTCAAATCATGAGAAGATCCGCAAGATACTTAGGGGGCTACCAAAGATTTGGAACCCCAAGGTGACAGCCATCATAGAAGGAAACTATCTCACGACTAATCCATGGAGACTTTGATAGGAAAGCTGATGACTCATGAGCTTGACTCAAAGACTTCGAAGAGCCTGCTCCTAAGACTAAGGAGATCACACTCAAAGCTCACCGACGGAGGGCTGACCCCGAAGAGATGGATGACGACAACTCGGAAGGTGATGATCAAGCTCTCCTTGTCCGCAACTTCAAGAAATTCCTTCACTTCAACCGAAGAAAGAAGGAACCACAGAAGATGACGAAGAAGAGCCAACTTGCTACGGTTGCAAAGACTGGTCACGTCCGAAAAGACTGTCCATTCTTAAAGAAGAGCAACCGTTATGAGAAACCATCAAGAAGACTTCCTCAAAGAAATATGCCAACACAAGCATTTGGCATGAAAGCGAAGCTAGTGACTCGGAGGAAGAAAAGGACTCTCCTCAAGATGCTGCAAACGTATGCCTAATGGCAACGTCCGACAAGGTATCAAACGAAACTCTTGATGACTTCACTTTTGATGAACTTGGCGATGCTTCACTGATTTACTTGATGATCACAAAAGGTCATTGGTAATATAAACGTGCCAAGGAAAAGATCAAAAGTCATAAAGTTGAAATACAAAGACTTTCTTTATTGCTTGATAACATTAGAGACACGTCACCCACGGAAGTCACAAATGAGGTGTCTAAGCTTAAACTAACCCTTCATGATGCCGAAGCACGTATTGAACAACAAACATAAGAAATCACCACACTCAACATGGAGCTGGCTGAAGAAAAGAGTAGACACAAGATTTCTATACTAAGATATGGTTTGAATACTAAGATTATTGAACTGCAGGCTGTCTATAGAAACTAGAGACTAAATTGGGTAAACTGACTGCTCAACCTCAAACCCAATCACATGAGACACACACAAATCACAACACTTCTCATACTACTCAAACACGTCATACACTGCAGCACGCAATCATGCTTCATGTACACCCACTTCTATCAAGCACACAAACCACATACAGTAGAAATAATTATCACTCTAATATGACACATGCACCATGCCTCACATAGACACAATCATCACCATGTTGCCCATAAACAAAATCACCATCACTCTACATATAGACATCATCACCATGCTATTCCATATAGACAAAATTATCATGTCATTCCACAACTCTACATATAGACATCATCACCATGCTATCCATATAGACAAAATCACCATGCCACTCCACATCACTCTATATATAGTCATCATCACCATGCTACATATCGTCATGCTACTCCTCATCACTCTACTTATAGACATCATCAGCATGCTCCTAACATAAATAGGAATGCTACATGTACTTATTGTGGATTATATAGACACATTTCACCACAATGTAGAGTTAAAAGATTAGTAGATAGAAACATATATGCATGGTTTCCGAAAACTAACTTTTCAGGACCCTCAAGAACTTGGGTACCAAAGGTCACATCTACTCTTAATGTAGGGGACCTTCCTTTCTTAACTAAGAGTAAGTGGATTCTCGATAGTGGATGCTCACGGCATATGACGGGAGACACAAATCTTTTCGTATCACTATCGATGAAGAGAGAAAGGATATGTATCCTTCGGTAACAACCTAAAAGGTTATATTATAGGTAATGGTACTATTGGTAATCCTCCCTCTCTCGTAATAAAGGACGCCTAGTGACCGAGTTAAAGCATAACTTGTTCAGCATCAGTCATCTTGCTGACCATGGTTATGACATTAACTTTGGACAAAATAAATGCCTTATTTATGATAGGTCAACGGGAGACATTGCTTTTGAAGGGATAAGAGAGGATAATATTTATATTTTCTATCTGTTTGGAGATACTAACAATGCAGGTAGATGCCTATATGCTCATAAGGATGAAAGACTAGTGTGGCACACAGCGTCTTGGTCATGCCAATATGGATATTATATCCAGACTATCGACCAAGAAGCTAGTTAGAGGCTTGCCCGACATCACATTAAAAAGGACACGGTATGTGCCAAATGTGAATTGAATAAGACAACCAAGTCCTCTTTTCATTCCATAAACTCTGTAAGTACTACTAGACCTTTGCAAACTTCATATGGATTTATTTGGTCTAGTAGAGTAGCCAGTCTTGGTGGAAAACTCTATGCCTTTGTTATTGTTGATGACTTTTCTAGATTTACTTGGGTTTCTTTCCAAATAAAGCGATGCTACTTCAGTTTTCAAGATTTTTGAAGAAAGTTCAAAACGAAAAAGGCTACATGATTACTCGAATCCGAAGTGATCATGGAGGCGAATTCAAAAATACTGATTTTGAAAAGTTTTGTGATTCTAATGGTTTTGATCATAAGTTTTCTTGTCCAAGAACTCCTCAACAAAATGGTATTGTGGAGCGGAAGAATAGGACTCTTGGCGATAGGCTAGAGTCATGTTGAATAAATTTTCACTTCCGAAATACTTTTGGGCTGAAGCTGTCAGTACAGCATGCACATTTTAAATAGGGTGCTTATTCATCCTATTACGAAGAAAACACCTATGAGCTTTGGTTGGAAGAACCCTAAATGTTTCTTATTTTAGAGTTTTTGGTTGTAGAGGTTTTATCCTTAACACCAAAGATAACTTAGGCAAATTTGATGCCAAAGCTGACGATGGTATATTCCTTGGCTATGCTGCCAAGAGCAAGGGATATAGAGTGTTAACAAACGTTCATTAATTGTGGAAGAGTCTACAAATGTGACTTTTGATGAAGATAACAGTGCAGTAGCTACTTGATGATGATGTTGAGCCATCAACTTCTACTCCAATGAATACCACAACCGAAACTAATTCTCTAGAGGGCTTGCCAAAAAAAAATTTCTTTCAAGCCCTCACATCCAGAAAATTTGGTAATAGGTGAGGTTTCACGCGGAGTAACTACTATATCATCACTAAGAGACTCTATTGCTAGCACTGCCTTAATTTCACAAATTGAGCCGAAAAACATTTTAGAAGCTTTTAATGATAAATTTTGGATTTCTGCTATGCAAGAGGAACTCAACCAATTCGAGAGGAGCCAAGTATGGGAACTCGTTCCTAGACCGACTAATCACTCGATTATTGGTACTAAAGGGTTTTTAGAAACAAAGTGAATGAAGATGGTTCAGTTACATGCAACAAAGCTCGTCTAGTAGCTCAAGGATACAACCAAGAGGAAGGTATCGACTACGATGAGACGTATGCTCCTGTTGCGAGATTGGAATCCATTCGGATGCTTTGTGCTTTTGCTAATTTTCAAATTTTCAAATTGTTTCAAATGGATGTTAAAAGTGCTTTCTTGAATGTATTTGTTAAGGAGGAAGTTATGAAAACAATCCCCTGGTTTTAAAAATCAAATTTTCCAACCATGTTTTCAAGCTGAAGAAAGCGCTATATGGCCTCAAACAAGCTCCTAGAGCTTGGTATGAACGGCTAAGCAATTTCTTACTTGAGAAAGGGTTTTCTAAAGGGAAAATTGACACTACACTTTTCATAAATTCTTTCAAAAATACTATTCTATTAGTGCAAATATACGTAGATGATATTATATTTGGTTCTACTGATGAAACCCTCTGTCAAGATTTTGCCAAGTGTATGCAGACCGAGTTTGAGAAGAGCATGATGGGGGAGCTCAACTACTTTCTTGGACTGCAAGTCAAACAAATGTTAAATGGAACTTTCATCTGCCAGTCGAAGTATACAAAGGACATGCTGAAGAAATTCGACCTTGACAATGTCAAACCAATCAGCACTCCAATGGCTACTACAACTAAACTAGAACCAGATGAAAGCGATAAACCCGTGGATCAACGTAAGTATCGAGGTATGATAGGCAGTCTACTCTATTTAACTGCTAGTCGCCTTGATATTATGTTTAGCGTTTGCCTATGTGCTAGATATCAAGCAATCCTAAGGAATCACACATGACTGCTGTTAAGCGTATCTTTCGATACCTTTAGGGTACGGTTACAGTGGGCCTATGGTATCCCAAGTCAACATCATTCGACCTCATTGGTTACTCTGATGCTGATTTCGTCGGATGCAAGGTCGACCGTAAAAGTACGAGCGGCACGTGTCATTTACTAGGAAAGGCTTTAGTCTCTTGGTTTAGCAAGAAGCAGAATTCTGTCGCACTATCCACAACAGAAGCTGAATACATCGCAGCTGGGCATTGTTGTGCACAAATTCTGTAGATGAAGCAAACCCTTGAAGACTATAACTTATCTTTTATGCACATTCCAATATTTGTGACAACACTAGTGCTAAATCTCACCAAGAACCCTTTGTCACTCACGTACGAAGCACATTGAAATACGTCATCACTTTTTGCGTGATCATCAGCAAAATGGTACTATTAACTTAGAATTTATTGACACTGATCATCAGCTAGCAGATTTCTTCAAAAACTATTATCCGAAGAGCGCTTCAATTTTCTCTGTCGTGAACTTGGAATTTTGGATGAAGCTGTTATTAATTAAAATAAACCTGCGTAAATATCAAGTATGTCTTAATTCTTTTATGATGAAATTTCTATGGGTACAAGCCGAAAGGGTCCTTCTAACAACAAGGCGTAAAAGCCTAAGCGACACGGTGCACTAGTCCTCAGGACTACCGCTAGCTGGGATTCGGCCCCTACAGCTAACCCATGGCAGCTTCAAAATATTGAATTATGGCATAATTCCTTGTTTTATATGGTTCATTTTTATTATCACATGCTGAAATGCAAATTTTAACTTCACTCTGCTTCGAGTTACCTTTCTGTTAATCTCCACTTTTATGTTCCATTTAATCTTCCACGTACCATGATAGACTGGATGATTAATTCTAGGAAGAAACCAAGATCCTTGGTTTATGCTTTGTATCTTCCGATGGTTTCGTGCCTTTCATGTACCTCTTGATGAGTGCCAGTTCTTACCTGCCCCTGCCTTCCTATCTAAGGTACGACGGCTTCAGGCAGCCGTTGGCTCACCTGTTGTGTCTGAGCACTCTGATGATGATGAGCCCGACGCACCTCCTCTTGGACAGGATGCGTCTCCTCCTTCTGCTACCCTTGAGTCCCTCCAGACCATGCTCCGCGATCGATTCACTCTTGAGGATGATCGCTGGACTCAGTTTGACTACCGGACCACCTTGTAGATGAGTGCACTCAGCAACCACTGCACGATATCCGGTACTCCATGTTTCGCCATCCTTCTATGCCCATTCCTATGGAGCGGGATCCTGCTAGAGATGGATATCGTATCGATGACCCTTGGGTTGTCCGTTACTTGGATCAAGATGCTGCCTTCGTGGACCCTCATCGTTCCTTCACAGATCCATCCGACGACGCTGGGCCTTCACGAGCTCGATGATGGATATGGCTACTATGCTGCTTGCTACTGAGGATCGTAGCTTATGTTTTATGGATTTTTGGAGTTTGATTACTGTAGTTGTTTATGCACTTTTGTTATGTAGACTTATTTCTCTTTGTGACTCTTGGAGACAATTGCTTATGTTGTTTATCACTTTATCAGTTTATATTATCCGTTTATACAGTTATCTTTATTATGTTTATGTGTGCTTACCAATTTTTTTTCTGTATGATCGATAAATGCCAAAAGAGGGGAGAAATTTTGGTATATTCTATATTCTGTGATATGTATCTGTGCTTCTGTATCTGTGCTTAGAGAAGAATTTTTAAACAGGCTAACAGGATGTAAAGCAACGTTTACGGGGGAGCTATTGCTAGCTCGGCACTAATCACGGGAGAGCTATGCCATTTCTCGTAAATATGTCCAGGTATGAATATTGAATATACAACATATTTTGTCAATTATCAATATGGGTAGATTGTTGACACAAAGTCACAGTCAACCAAATATTGATAGAATTGACTAAATGATACTTGTGATAATTCAATACGACACATGAAGACTACATCCAGCACAAGTCAGACGACAGCCCAGTTTTACAATGCAAGTCATTTTTTAGTCTGTATTTACTGTTTTATTGAGTCTAAACTTATGTAAACTGAGCTGTGCTGAGCATTTGAGACTTAACCTATACCCATAACCAAAATCCAAAAGCTCCACATACATCCAAATAAGCCCATTGGACCCAATGACCCATTCTGTACTCTGGAGACAGAGTTCGGGCCGAACTCTCCTCCATACAGAGTTCGGGCCGAACTCTGCCTCCTAAAAATTAGGACCCTATTTTTAGGGTTAGCTGGTTGCAAGTTGTCCAACGGCCAAATTTTTGAATATTTGACCTAGAATTCTGGCCGAATTCTGCCTACATGAATCCTATAAATAGCCATGAATTCTCTCACTTTCATCATCCAATCTTTCTTCTCTTCTCTCTAAAAGCTCAATACAAGCCATACCCTTCTTCATCTACTAGCCACAAGCTCCCTAAGCCTCAAGTGCTCAGCATTTTTCAGTTAGAAGTTTGTGCAAGAGTTCAAGAAGTCGCTTGGAAAATTCCAAGCATCGCCACTGCGATCTTTGTAAGAAGTTGACGTGCTCTTCTGAAGAAAAGGCACGGGGTGTAACTACTATTTCACAAATAGTGGATTTATCCTGAGCTAGAGTTCTCAGGCCTGGACTAGTCCTCCACGAGGGAAACAAGGTTAAAAATCGGCTGTGTTTGCGTATGCTTTCTTGCTCCTCTTTTTATTTCCGCATTTACTCTAATTACTTAAGCTTGTGAAAGAGTTTAATTTTTTAATTGGCTATTATTGCTATAAACTCTATTCACCCCCCTCTAAAGTTGCTATCTGTTCTTCAAAAAATTTGTTAGAAAGTTTGTTATAGGTTCTTAGAAAGTGGTTAGGAATCTGGGAAGCACTCTAGGTTAGTTATTACCTAGTCAGTGAATCAACTAACCATGCCAATTAATTTAAATCTCTTTTTTCAAATAACCATAAAATAAATTAAATAAGGAAAATTTATTCTTCAAACTTAAATTAAAAGAAAAATTCTAAAACTTATTAAATTTGGAAAAGTGGGGTTACACTTCTCTTTCTACTTTTGTATCATGTACTAATAGCAAGAAAACCTGCCTGTAATTCTGGCCAGGACCCTAAGCTCTGGCCTTGTTGTATTGCACTGCCTGGGGAGGTAATAGTAGGCGAGGTGCTCCTACTGTTGGTGACATGAGCCTCGAAACCTGCTAAACTAGTCGTGCTACAAAAAGGTTGGAGTTGTGGGCCTCAAGGCTGGGTGAGCATGTATTAGGGCTTATTACTCGGGCAATCTCTTGCCATGTGTTGTCATGATCCCCATCTCATAATAATCTATGGCAAAGTCGACAGTCGTTCCTAATGTTGCCTTGCTTTCCATATTAGTTGTAGTTTGACTTTTTATAAGGCATGCCCCTCTGCAGCTGTGCCACGGGTCTTCGGATAGGTCTACCGTAGGTCACTTTAGCTGTGTAACTGCTGGAGTGAGGCATCTCAATGTCTGTTGCATCTCCTTACGAAGGAGCTCCTGACTACGAGCCTCTTCGAGAATAGTTGCATGAGTGACTCGAGACTGTGAAGCAGTATAAGTCTTGAGCTAGTACTAGCATCTAATGGAATCTCTTTGCTCTCTCCGCTCTGTCAAAATCAATGTCGTACCGAATATGTAAACTCCATAAATTTCTACTACGAAATTTTTTAATATTTTAAATTGGTATTAATTTTTACTTCGTATTGTACGTCGCGTGCTAAATTGCATTTTTCGTACCTTCTCGTCGAGTGCGAATAGTGCGAGGTACATATTTTTAGAAAACATTTTTTATATAGCTTTCAAATAATAGGTGCTAAATATTTTATTTATTTATTAATTTTTAAAAGCAAAAAGAAGCATCGCATTGAGAAATTTTGAAACTTTATATTTTATTTATTAAAGAAAGGCTATTTTAGTTATTGATTTAGAAAGTATGTTTTATGTGTGTGTGTGTGTGTGTGTATGTGTGTGTGTGTGTGATATATTATATATATATAATATATATAATATAGATATATATATATATATGTATATATATATATATAATGTATATTATATATATATATATATATATATATTGATTTCAAAATTAATTATTATTATAATTTATTATTTATGAAAATAATATTTGAAATTTCGCTTTAGTTATATGAATATGATAATTTAAAATTTGAAAAGTTTTATTGACTTTATTTTAAGGGATTTTTTTAAAGTATGATATCTAGGTCAACTTGGATCGTATTAAATTTGTTTTAAAAATCATTTGAACTAATGGTGGAATTATCTACGGAAGTTTTTAAATAATCCTAGTCCAGATTCAACTGGGGGTCCTCACCTCTATATAAGGAGAGCCTTTTTGCCTTTCTGTAATCCAAATTCACCAACCTAAAATTGTGTATCATGTCTGTGCTCCTTTTCCATCCCGACCACCATCAGGCCCCCCTGTCCTCCCCGCTCTTCCCTCCATGTACCACGACACCGCCACGCAACCGCAACACTCTCCTTTCCATGACCCCCTCTGTTCAGCCAATACCATCATCACATCCGCCACCATCTCTCCACCTCGGTGAACCCTCGCGTCACAGGACGCGACCGCGTTGGTGAAGCCTTGCCACCCGTGCGGGAATTCCACCGGTGAGCTGCTCCGCCGAAGACCCACGCGGTCGCGCTCCCTCCCGATCCCGTCGGTACAGCCGCCCCTCGTCGCAGCCGCGCGCGTGAGCTGCCGCCTTCCCGCGGAGTGCTGGCCCCCACGTCTCCGGCGACTAGACCTCTACTCACCGCACCCTGCCTGCCGGCCATCGGTGCCGAAGCCGCAGCAGGTAAAAACCCTCTCCCGAACTCTTCTCCCCATCTCTCTCTCTCTCTCATTAAATCGATTTGGGGGGAAGCTTGTATTGTTTTAAGGGTTATTATTATTTTAAAAGGGAAGGGGCTAGTTTTTTTTTAGGGTTTATTTTTATTATCATAGTTATTAGTTATTATTAGTTTATTATTATTATTATTATTTTATTATGGCTATACTAATAGTATATGTATACATATAAATACTAATTAGTGTGTTACTAATATTATTATCATTTATCTTAATTACTAGAATTGTGTCATTTCTTTTATTATTTATATATTATTATTAATATTAGTTTGTTGTTTTGCTAAATATTATTATTTACATTATTATTATTACTATTATTTTAATTGAACAAATATTTTCTAGAAAATTTCAAGTTAATTTTTAAACACTAAAATATTCTTTTCGATTTATATGTACATATATTTGACCAGTTATACTTTTTGGTCTAAATGATTTAGAAGTATTTTTGAATATTTATCTAAATATATATTTTAAATTATGAAATATAGATTCCACCTTATTCATATTTTACAACTTAGAGTATTTTGACTAATAAGATGTAATTTTCAAAAATTATTATATATACATATTCTCAAAGTATTTTCGTAAATGAATTTTTTACAAGTAAACATGTTTTTAAAGTAATATAAATATTTCTAAGAATTTGTATATTTACCAACTCCACAAATTCTTCCAATTATCCTCATTACTCATGACTGATCATGTTTGCCTATTTTCTCGCGACCTCGGACCCCTACATATCGACCATGGCTATTGGACTATTGGAACATGACAGAATATCGCACCACCAAGCGACACACCAGACAAGATACCTTACCATAATTTACTGTTTATAAATTATTCTACATTTATTTATTGTTTATCACTGTGTATTTATTTTCAGTTCTTTTAACTGTACCATTATTATAGTTCCTGATCTAGTGTCTGCTCAGTGATATTAGCTGTATTTTGTTACTATCCTTTGATTGCATATGGACCTAGACTTAAGGGACTACCACTAGTTTAGTGCATTACATAAACTTTGACACTGATGTGCCACGAGATATGTGAGTTGTGAGTAGCATATAGCATCCGGACTTGCGTGTTGGCTGATCACTGATGCGTATAGGACGTGCGTTAGGTCTAACTGTCAATAATTGTATGTTACAAGACTTGACGGTTAGTAGTGTTACATGGTTGTGGATACGACATGATAGGTACATCAAGTGGGGAGAACATTTCCTTGTCGTATGGACTTCGATTGCACTTCCCTTGTAACCCGGAAGCTCCGCTGGAGATACGGGTATGTTTAGCCTCTCAGGTTTGCTACTGTCGTTTTTGAACGTCATGCGCTTAGGTCACTGGTGCCCAAGTGGGGACTATACCAGATCCCATTTACAGCCAGGGCTCATGCGACGAAAGGTTTGTTCTCAACTACATGTTCACTTTTGTACAGTTAGGTTGCCTTATTTATGTCTTGTCACTTTCGTTGATTATGGCATATTTTATATTCAGTATTTATATGGCATATTTATTGTATCTTATACGTCCCTCTGAGGACTTGGTTATCTCGTCAGGTCTGTGCACTTGTCTTTCGCAGGTGTTCTAGCCGTGGTCATGATCGTTACTATTTCTTCGAGGATGATTGCACTTAGATCCTCTCGCTTCGCTCGACCAATTCATTTTACTTGTATAATTCTTTCTTATTTAAATTAGTTGGTAGTGGATTTTTCTCCGTCCACGATTATACAGACAAATTCAAAGTTGCTTTTATAATTATTTATCTTGTGGATGAGATTTAGTGCCTTGGTTACTGCATTTTACAGCTTATGTATACATACGATGGTCCATATACTTCGTATGTAACATCTGGCATGGTTACGTTCTAGTCCTTCTATTTTGGGACTGGAGCGTTACATGTTTTTGTGGTGGCCCATGCAGGCAAGTTTTGTCGTTTCGGTTACATGACGTACCGAACGGGCCTGCAATAGGATTAGAGTCTAGGATCTCATCCACCTGCTTGACCCTCTTCCTTAACTAAATTTTTTTGAATCACTTGTTCAACTCCACTAATCTATATCTTGTTTGAGCTCTTCCTACCGTAATCCTTATTTCCACTTGATAGAAAGATGACTACACTAGTATATGCTCATAGGTCAACCACATGGCTAGTAGATTACATTGACAACTAGTATGCATTGAGATCCTATTTGAGTTATAAAGATAAGGATAAGAGGAACCATATTTTTTCTAGAAGTATGAACTTAAGGATTAGTTAATTCCAAGTTGGGTAGCAGCAACATTAATAACTTCGAAGGATTGTTAGAACTTTATTTGGATCTACAAATGGATAGCGGGATCTATATACAATCAATAAGGGAAATTGATTTGGTTTTTTTTGAGTTTTGATTTTTGAAGGCCTTTAAAAAAATATTTATGATTCATTTGATTATATCTATACATCCTTGAAGAGATATAAAGTTAATTGAAAAGAATTTTTTAAATTTAAATGCTGCTGTAAGATTTATGAGGGCGGTTGATAAAGCTTGGTTTTAAATTGGGTTGTATGGTTCCCAATTAATAAGTTCGTAAATTTTGAAGTAAGGATATTAAAAAATTTTGTTAAAAATATTTTAAAGGATATAAAATCAAATTGAGGATCTATTTTAAACTCTTGTATGAATTACGAATTTTAAAACCTATTTAAATTTTCAGTTAAGATTTGGATTAATGATAGAAGAAGAAAAATATATAGATTGGATTTGTGAAACAATAAAGGTTTATTCGAGATTTATTTGAAATTTTGAAAATCTTAAGTTATGATATTGATGTGACTAGATAAGGTGGAAAGGTTAGTTTATGATACATGTTTGGAAAACTTTTTGTTATGATAAAGTTTATCTTGAGGTTGATCAAAGAAATTTTAATTTTACGTTATGAGTATGTTTGGCAGCTTAGAAGGATAGATATTTTATTAGATTATTTTGAGAACAATATTACGAAATTTTGAGGAACTCAAATTTATAGATTTAAGATCTTATATTGATAGGCAACCAAGATAGATAATGTAGTCCACATTAACTGCCATATCACTCATGACCATGATAGTTGTATATACTCAAGTGTAGTTAGTCATCTGCCAAATCATGTGGTTATATTTCAATCTTGACTCACTCAACATTTTCTCAAATCTATATTTTATCGTGACTTTCTAACCATTTAAAACTTGAGAAATAATCAGATTGTTCCGTGATCATACCCCATCAAGTGGCTATCGTATCTCTAGAAACTGTATTCCTAACTTATTTTAACTCGATCTACTAGAATCTGAATTATCTTTATGTCATGCTTTAACTTGGACATTTATTTTGTGCATTAGTCATTATCTCATGAACTCCCACTTTCTATTAAATTTTTTTGTGCCTTTTACCGTGACTTGGATATTTGGAGCACAACACTAGACTTTTTCAACAAATTCCATATGCAAGACCTAGACGAGCCCACCTTTATGTAGGTATATCATATCCCACTAAAACACTTCCCCTTGTACTTTATTTTTATGATGCGACCCTTGAGTCGAAATGGCTAGCTATAAACCATACCATGATACTATGGTCCTTTCTGACTTCGGTTAGAGATCAAATCTTGACTCGAGTCTTTCGACCCGATATATATGATTGTGACCTACTTAATTCCTTATTTTGCATCAAACTTTGTGTGTTAACTTAATTGCTTGACCTTGTCATTTTATTTTCATGCCTTATCTTGATTCACTTACGCATAAGACCCTTCTACTCTCCATGCAATATTATCAACTTTTACTTTCCTCCTTTTCGATTAAATTACTTCACTCATATTTCACCTTGATTCCTCCGTGGTTTATGCAATTATGTTCAATTTATGATTTCCTTGTTCGAAGATGAAGTTGGTCATGACATCCTTTGGTTGGAAAGAGGTTAGAGTAGAAAATCCTAGATGAGAGAGTAGTGGTAAAGTTGAATAAGTTGATTGAATATGCATAAGTGAAATCTTGCGGTAAAACCTATGAGGCAGAGTATATTCTATGATCAAAGGAGAATAGATTCTGGTTCGACAAAATGGTTCTTTAATTTATAAGATGGTAATAGAGTGTTTGAAAAATTCAAGAAGGGTATAATATCTAAAACTTTTAATGATTCAGAATTTAACTACGTGATGATTAAGGTGAGATTGATTTTACTCTAAACTAAATTGACTGAAGAAATTTTTTTGAAAGAAATTTGGGAAGAGGAAACTAGCTTGAAGGAAAATAGGTAGAAGGAAGAGCAGAAGAGATTATTGAATTGGAAGTTTGAGCTTTTTCAAAATTTACGATTTGAGATATAAATTCATGATTTTACCTACGACAAAATTGACTGAATATTTATTGAATCTTAACCTTCGAAGAGATTATGAAAGACGAAATTTAGCTTGAGAAAAAAAAGGGTATATAGATATGTTGGAAGAAATTCTTTTTACCGAATCCAAGTATTGACTTATCGAATTTCTATCGTTGCGATATTTGATTAGATATATGAAAATAGTGGGGAATTCAAAACTTTTGTGGAACGATTGTTGGAGGTAAAAAGATTTCAAGGAATGATGGTTATAACCCTTCAGAGGAATAATAAAATATATGAAAAGTTGAATATAAAAAGAGATTGATGATTATGACGATATCAAATAAAAGTTAAAATTTTGAGTTATTGATCGTAAGTTGGACGGAGAAAACTTTTGCCTAATTGGGAGTTACACATTTTTATTATTTTGTTGAATGATAGTATGGATCAAAAACCGTTATTGATGGGTTGTCATAAGATATCTTCTAACTATACCCGTGAATTCAATTCTTCCTCGTTATTTAAATTCTTTCGATTATTCTAAAATTTATCGTATGCTTTGTCATCTCGCCGAAAAAATTGATTAGATTTTTCACTCTATCTCCCCCACCCTGCCTACCCTATCTATTCCTAAATTTTGAGGACGAAATTCTTTTAAGTTGGATAGGATGTAAACACCCTAAATTTCTACTACGAAATTTTTTAATACTTTAAATTGGTATTTAATTTTTACTTAGTATTTGTACGTCGTGTGCTAAATTGCATTTTTCGTACCTTCTCGTCGAGTGTGAATATGTGCGAGGTACATATTTTTAGAAAACATATTTTTATATAGCTTTCAAATAATAGGTGCTAAATATTTTATTTATTTATTTATTTTTAAAAGCAACAAGAAGCATCGCATTGAGAAATTTTGAAACTTTATATTTTATTTATTAAAGAAAGGCTATTTTAGTTATTGATTTAGAAAGTAAGTTTTATGTTTTTATTCTAGATTTATGAGAGGTGCATGAATTTAATTCACGTGTCTATATATATATATATATATATATATATATATATATATATATATATATTCAAAATTAATTATTATTATAATTTATTATTTATGAAAATAATATTTGAAATTTCGCTTTAGTTAATATTTGATAAATATGATAATTTAAAATTTGAAAAGTTTTATTGACTTTATTTTAAGGGGTTTTTTTTTAAAGTATGATTATCTTGGTCAACTTGGATCGTATTAAATTAGTTTTAAAAATCGTTTGAACTAATGGTGGAATTATCCATGGGAGTTTTTAAATAATCCTAGTCCATATCCAACCGGGGGTCCTCACCTCCTATATAAGGAGAGCCATTTTTGCCTTTCTGCAAATCCAAATTCACCAACCTCAAATTGTGCATCGTGTCTGTGCTCCTTTTTCCATCCACTATGTATTTATTTGTACATATACTGTTTCCTCTCCGTGTCGGACATGCGCCGACACACCATCCCGACAACCATCAGGCCACCCCCTGTCCTCCCCGCTCTTCCTTCCATGTACCACGACACCGCCACGCAACCGCATCACTCTCCTTTCCACGACCCCCTCTGTTCAGCCAATACCATCATCACATCCGCAACCATCTCTCCACCTCGGCGACCCCTCGTGCCGCAGGACGGGATCGCCGTTGGTGAAGCCTCGCCGCCCCGCACCGGAGTTCCACCGGTGAGCCACTCCGGCGAAGACCTACGCGGCCGCGCTCCCTCCCGATCCCGCCGGTACAGCCGCCCCTCGTCGCAGCCGCGCGCGTGAGCTACCGCCTTCCCGCGGAGCTGTTGGCCCCCACGTCTCCAATGACTAGACCTCTACTCCGCCACGCCCTGCCCGCCAACCACCGGCGCTGGAGCCGCCGCAGGTGAAAACCCCTCTCCCGAACTCTTCTCCCAATCTCTCTCTCTCTCTCATTAAGTCAATTTGGGGGGAGGGCTGTATTGTTTTAAGGGTTACTATTATTATTATTATTATTATTATTATTATTATTAATAATAATAAAAGGGAAAGGGTGCTGTATAGTTTTTTTTAGGGTTTATTTTATTATTATTATTATTATCATTATTATTAGTTTTATTATTATTATTATTTATTTCCATACTGATAGTATATGTATATATATAAATACTAATTAGTGTACTACTAATATTATTATCATTTATCTTAATTACTAGAATTGTGTCATTTATTTTATTATTTATATATTATTATTAATATTAGTTTGTTGTTTTGCTAAATATTATTATTTACATTATTATTATTATTATTATTATTATTATTATTATTATTATTATTATTATTATTATTTTAATTGAACAAATATTTTCTAGCAAATTTCAAGTTAATTTTTAAACACTAAAATATTCTTTTCGATTTATTTGTACATATATTTGACCAGTTATACTTTTTGGTCTAAATGATTTAGAAGTATTTTTAAATATTTATCTAAAATAGATATTTTAAATTATGAAATATAGATTCCACCTTATTCATATTTTACAACTTAGAGTATTTTGACTAATAAGATGTAATTTTCAAAAATTATTATATATACATATTTTCAAAGTATTTCTGTAAATGAATTTTTTACAAGTAAACATGTTTTTAAAGTAATATAAATATTTCTAAGAATTTGTATATGTACCTACTCCACAAATTCTTCCAATTATCCTCATTACTTATGACTGATCATGCTTGCCTATTTTCTCGCGACCCTCGGACCCCTACACATCGACCATGGCTATTGGACTATTGGAACATGACAGAACATCGCACCACCAGGCGACACACCAGGCAAGATATCTTGCCATAATTTATTGTTTATAAATTAGTCTGTATTTATTTATTGCTTATCACTGTGTATTTATTTTCAGTTCTTTTAACTGTACCATTATGACAGTGCCTGCTCAGTGATATTAGTTGTATTTTGTTACTATCCTTTGATTGCATATGGACCTTGAGTTAAGGGACTACCACTAGTTTAGTGCATTACATAAACTTTGACACTGATGTGCCACGAGATGTGTGAGTTGTTAGTAGCATATAGCATCCGGACTTGCGTGTTGGCTGATCACTGATGCGTGTAGGACGTGCGTTAGGTTTAACTGTCAATAGTTGTATATTAGAAGACTTAACGGTTAGTAGTTTTACATGGTCGTGGATGCGACATGATAGGTACATCGGGTGGGGAGAACATTTTCTTGTCGTATGGGCTTCGATTGCACTTCCCTTCTAACCCGAAAGTTTCGCTGGAGATACGGGTATGTTTAGCCTCTCAGGTTTGCCACTGTCATTTTTGAACATCATGCGCTTAGGTCACTGGTGCCCAAGTGGGGACTATACCATATCCCATTTACAGCCAGGGCTCATGCGACGAAAGGTTTGTTCTCAACTGCATGTTCACTTTAGTACGGTTAGGTTGGTTTATTTATGTCTTGTCACTTTCGTTGATTGTGGCATATTTTATATTCAATATTTATATGGCCTATTTATTGTATCTTGTTACATCCCTCTGAGGACCTGGTTATCTCGCCAGGTGTGTGTTCTTGCCTTTCGCAGGTGTTCTAGCCGTGGTCATGATCGTCACTATTTCTTTGAGGATGATTGCACTTAGATCCTCTTCGCTTCGCTCGACCAATTCATTTTCCTTGTATAATTCTTTCTTATTTAAATTAGCTGGTAGTGGATTTGTCTCCGCCCAATGATTGTATACATGACAAATTCAAAGTTGCTTTTATATCATTATTTATCTTTGTGGATGAGATTTAGTGCCTTGGTTACTGTATTTTATAGCTTATGTATACATACGACGGTCCATATACTTCGTATGTATACAGATGGCATGGTTACGTTCTAGTCCTTCTATTTTTGGGATTGGGGCTTTACAGAATCTGCTCAAGCATGTGAACTCTGCATCGTACTCATCCACAAACATGTTTCCTTACTTCAGATGGAGGAACTGGTTGTTGAGGACATCTCGAACATGCATAAAAAAGAACCTCTCGTTGAACAGATCGTAGAACTCCTTCCACGGCTATTCATTTCCTATTCTCCTCATCTCCGCCTTCTACCAGTAGTAAGCACTACACCATAATATGCAAATCGTAACACAATTTTCTTTCGAACCAGACGAAAAACTTGCCATCTCTAAAGGTCCACGTTCTGTCATATGCTATTTTACTTCTCGAGTATCACTAATTGATCAGACACCTGACACTTTGATACCAAGGCATGTTAGGAACAAAACTATGAAAATTGGGACATTTTAAACTCCTAAGCAATATATCAATTTTAAAACAACAAGGACTGATTCATATGGCACATTAGGCAGGTATATAACATGAAGTGATCTTTGCAATCTACGACAATATTCATAAGTCTATAGGTAAATTGCACAAGAAAAACCTGAAATTCTTTAGAAACAAATAGTTATTTCTATGTAAAGGATGATATATGCATAAATCAAATTCATTCTTATATATAACTTTGAGTACAATCTAGATGGTGTGGACATTTGCAGTGAAGGTTCTTTTTTTTTTTAATCTTGCCTGTTAAAGTATGTTTACAGGAATGAAGAAGTTGGGCATATTTTTTTATTGACATGAGTTGTTACAAATACAGCAAGTGATCGCTGAATAAGTTTTTGTTCTGGTTTTAATAGTTGGGAAAGACTTGATTACTATGGTTTGGTACATAGTTATATAATGAAGCTATGATATGCCATCAGCATCTAACCTTCATCTGATAAGTCTATTTGAATTTTAGACTAAATTGCTCTTGTTCCTGTAGCTTCTATTTGAATTTTAGACTAAATTCTCAAATTTAAGAAGTAGAAGGTGTATAGAATTTCTTATCCTCCAGAAAGCATGTGAACACCAAAACTCTATGCCAAAACTCCAGTCCCTGACCTTGATATGTTCATGAAGGTACATAGATGATCGTGACTTAATAGATAAAGATTCTACATGAAGTTACATAATTGATGATAGAGTAGCCCTTACAAACGTAAAATGTGTTTTATAGGATAAATTCTTTTAACATAATGAGAAACAAAATACTTGAAATCAACTTGATCTTGGTATTGCCTCCATTTTCTCTCCTCTTACAGGCAACTTCATCAGAAGGACATGAAATTGTGGTGACAAACTACATCCATAAGGTATGATTATATACCCCTTTCTGCTCAACCCAGCCATAGATTGACTACGTGAAACAAACTATTCTATTCTACAATTTTGTTGAATAGATCTACATAAATTTGCAACATATATATGTAATATGCCACCTACAGATGTTCAAATACCTAAAATTTTGTTCTTCTACACAATTTGCAGATTTTTGGATTAGATATATGTGTAGATATTATGGTGGGAAATGCAATATTGAGGGGAATCTCTGGAGGAAAGAAGAGTCGCAACAGGTCAAAAAAGAAAGAACAGTTGTTTGTATAATTCAGTGTCTGCTTAGTGTTGGAATTAGTATCTTAGTGACGTTCCTTGTTTTGTAATAATCTAAAACATTTTAGATGTAGTAATTTGGACTTGTGTTATTGTGTATTAGTGGTTCATTCTGACATGTAACATTGTAAACTCTATGTACAATTTTGTTTGTAATATTAAAAAAATCAAGTTGAGACGAGTGTTATAATAGTGTCAATTGATACTCATATTTAGTTTCATGACAGATATATTTTTGGTCTTACAGGTTCATGCTAAATGTATTCAAATTATTATTTTTTTTTTCAAAAAAGGTTTTTGTAACGGTTAAAACCGTTACATAAGTGAAAATAGTAACGGAAGATCACATGTTTCTAATGGTTATAACTGTGACAAAAATAAATTTAGTCACGGTTATAACCGTTACGAAAAGCGTTACAATATTTATTTTCGTCACGGTTATAACCGTGACTAAATCCGTTACGAAATTTAGCCACGGCCAGTTAGTCACGGTTATAACCGTGACGAAATTTTTTTGTAACGGTAATAACCGTTGGAAATCTCCTATTTTGGTGTAGTGAAGCCTTGTCCTCTAGGAGTAAGTTTACAGTTGTCATCCACAAGTTTGTTGGCAACTGTGATACCTTCAGTAGTTTCTTCGTGCTAATAAGCCATGTAGAGACCTCTAGTGGTCCCTCGGTACCCTTGATGGATTTGGGCTTCATATCGATGAAGTCCTTGTTAGATCCTACATAGGGTTGTGGTGCTGGTGCTGGTACTAATGTTGGTTCTGTTACCGGGGCCAGAGGTGAACGTGAGGGTCTAGTCAGTGCTGCCATCATGCTCTATCTTATTAGCTCAGTCTGCTGCCACTGAGCCTGTATCATAGCGTACATGAACTTGGTAGTGTGGTTTCCATCAACCGGTAGCAGAGGCATCTGTGGTCCTAACTAAGGTGGAAACTGCTGAGGGAATGGTGGTGGGGGTGGGGGTATATTCCCTTATGTTGGTACTACCATAGTCTGTCAAGTCTGGCTGGCTGGTGGTACTTGGTCTAGGTTTTCAGCTATATCATCTATGGGGTCGTGGTAGTCTGCTGGTGTCCAAGCTGATACAGGGTAACCAAGGTCAGTGGTGGGATTTGCTCCTCTTGAGTGGCTGCATCACCAGATGTGAAAGCCAAAGTAGAAACACGTCCGCTACGAAAGTTCATTTTACTGGCATGAAAGTAAGGATACGTTAGGACAGATTCTAGTAAGAGATAATTCAAGCAATCAAAAGAGAGCTTGAAAAAGTTTGAAGTCAAAGAAGGTAATAAGTTATGGACGAGATACTATTCATTTTCCTATATGCAAGCTTGTTTGGTACAACCATGTAACCAAACAATATTTTTGACAGGACCTACATGGGCCACCAGAAAATATGTAACGCCTCAATTCCAATATACGTAGGACTAGGCATACGAAATATGTAACCTGCATGCATACGAAAAATACTCCAATATGTGGAATCCTCGTACACATACATAACCTGTAAATAGTAAATCATAGGCCAATCATAGATAATCTACATCTCATCCACAAAGCACAAGAGATAAACAATAGTCCAGATAGAATAAAATAACAGAGTCAAAAGATATAGCTGGGTGAAAACAAATCTACTAGCAAATAGCTATTAAAAATAGTCTGAGATAACTGGAGTCCAACCTCCTAAACCATAATATATAAAAAAATAAATAAAAGATGTCCACTACAAGTAGCAAATCATGACTAATGAACTAGATCTCGGAAGGCGAGACCTCATTGACTGAGAAGGATAGATTTAGTGCAGAGCCGCTGTCACGACCCGCACCCGGTACAGGGGTATGAGGTCGTGGGTATGTCCAGCCTATGCCGCAGCATCGCCGGTAGAACGCTCTCTATATTACAAACTATCAATCTCACACAATGATGTAATGTACCTATTGTAGCTCCCCTCCCCAGAAATTTTGAAATATTTTTATTATTATTTATTTTATTTGAATGGTAATTTTTATATTTTTATAAATAATTATTTAGTTGATTATTACGGTAGATGATTTTAGTCATGGTTAGGGATTTGAGTACAAGGTGACTAGAAATTGTGGCACAGATAGTGCAGTGGCATGATTTGACTAGTGTATTTGCCCTGATAGGGAAGGCCGAGCCATAGTGATGTCCTAACTAGGAAAACCAGGCTAAGTTTTAACATGACCCTATAAATAATCTAATTATTTAATTATTATTGATTATTGACTTGTAGGAGACCCAGTTGTACCAATTTAGTTCGAACTGGACCTGAACCAAATTCAAGCTCATGTAGTCGACTAGTGAGTCCAGAGACGTTCATACAGATGTATATAATGACTATTATTATATTGGTATTTATGTTTTGGTCTAGAAAGTATATTAATATTATATTGTTTAAATATATTAAATATGTTATTTCTATTTAAATGATATTTTACTTAGAAAATAGGATGACGACTTCCTTAGAATAACATTTTAGCTTTGGGAATTTTAGGTTATGAATACTTATGTGTATAAGTGGTACGTACGTATTAGGCTTTGTATAAATATTTATAAATCATTAGAGTTTATATATATATATATATATATATATATATATATATATATATATATATATATATATATATATATATATATATTATGTGCCTATATATATATATATATATATTATATAGGCACATAATATATATATATATATATATATATATATATATATATATATATATATATATATATATATATATATATATATATATATATTATATATATATATATGTATATAGGCACATAAATATACATTTAGAATTTATTAATGTATATATATATATATATATATATATATATATATATATATATATATATATATATATATATATATATATATATATATATATATATATATATATATATAACATGTATATATGTATATAGGCACATAAATATACATTTAGAATTTATTAATGTATATACATATATACATGTTATATATATATATATATATATATATATATATATATATATATATATATATATATATATATATATATATATATATATATATATATATATATATATATATATATATATATGTATATATATATATAACATGTATATATGTATATACATTAATAAATTCTAAATGTATATTTATGTGCCTATATATATATATATATATATATATATATATATATATATATATATATATATATATATATATATATATATATATATATAGGCACATAAATATACATTTAGAATTTATTAATGTATATACATATATACATATTATATATATACATATACATATATATATATGTATATATAATAGATGTGTATATATATACATATACATACATAACATACATAATAGAATAAAAGAGAACAAAGAAGCAGCCCAACTCGATCCTAAGCCCCAACCCAGCCAAGCCAAGCCAGGCCCGACATTCCCCCTCGGCTCTGTTACAAACAGAGCATATATATATATATATATATATATATATATATATATATATATATATATATATATATATATATATATTCGAGAGAATAGAGAGGGAATTCTCATCTAAACCCTAACCCCGATCCTAGCCAAACCCCCACGACTCCCCAGCCACCCTGGGCGGCCACCCGCGACCTCGCGCCACTGCACGAGTCGCCGGAGTCAACAATCCTGCCTCAAGTCCCGTTTCGACGTCAACAAACCTGCCTCAAGTCCCGACTCTGCATCTCCGACTCCGGCGACCACAAGCATCCTCACCACAAAAAGTCCCTCCGGTGAACTCCTACTCCAAACCCCTAATTTCCTCCAATTTTGATTTAGGATTTAAAAAATATCTTAATTTGTTCCCGATCGATAAATGTTTTTTGAATATATCGAATATGTGCAATAATTTTGACTTTAAGGTCAGATTGCATAGTTTTGTAACATGATTTCCCCGAAATCCATGCATATCAGTTATTTTTTTCATGGGAAACTTTTGAGATTTAGTTCTTAATTCGAAAGATATTTGTTATATATAAACATGTGAGCATCAGTAATCTTAAGACCCTATATGTGGGTTCTAAAGTTATTCTTGGAGTACCTCATTATTACATAGCTGACACACTTTTGCCATGTTCATAAGAATTTCCAGTAGAACTACATGATCATCAAATTTCTATATATTTTTCCAAATATCTGCGTGCAATCCCAATTTCTATATTTGTAACAATGTCAGCATGAATTTTTGTTATATATAAACATGTCGGCATGATTTATTTTTCATCTACTAAATATCTGTGTGCAATCCCAATTTCAGGGAAAAGGTTTGGGTGCCTATTGCAGATCGCAATACAAATAACACTTTCAACTTGATAATATTGACAGTTGCACTACAAACTATAAACACTTGTTCTCTTCCATATGCTTAGGTAGATACATTATCCCGAATAAATCACAAGAATTTCATCAATATTCTAGGTTACTGTGAGGAGAATGAACCTTTCACGAGGATGATTGTTTATTAATATGCTCCTAATGGAACACTTAATGATCACCTCCATAGTAAGTATAGTACTGATGCATAAGTTAACGGGGAACTTGTTTTGGGAAAGTCGAAATTGCAACCTGTTAATGGAGATTTTCTTCGTCGCAGTGGACGATTACGAGCATCTTGATTGGAGGACTAGAATGACGATCATTATGGGGGGTAGCTTATTGTCTTCAATACATGCACCATGAGCTTAACCCACCTGTGTCACTTTCAAATCTGCAGTCAAATTCAGTTTACATAACAAATGATTATGCTGCCAAGGTACATGCAAAATTTTCTTACATCTTTTGTCACTTCATTTTTTCTATATACAACATATCCAGTTACATTCTTACATGGTGTGGAGAACTTAAACAGTAAACTCTAGAAACCTTATTCTTGCTTCTACTGTAGTCTAATTACCTAAGCACGGGTTTTTGATGTTTATATATGGGAAGAGCTTGTTGCAAGACGAAAAAAAATCCATGGACGAGGACATATATCCTTCTAATTACCTAAACTCCTTCTGGATATGGATTTCCAAAAGATGTAATGTCATCTCTCAAGTTCTTTATAATTATGTTTCAATTTCATAATTATGTGTCAAATTAGGGAAAGAGGGTTTGTTAAGTTAGTTTATATGCATTCTTGTTAGAAGCTCAATACAGGAAATGCTCTAGTATCTTTTCTGGAATGACTAGCTTTAGTGATATGATGTATTCTTTATTTATTACAGTTTTTACTGCTATTGGTTTGAGCTCAAAACATTCATGAAGTTTTCTTACATTCAATATTTATGGAGGTCAATTTTACAACCTCCAATTTAGACACTTGTGGAGGTCAGTTCTACTGGTGATTCTCTTGATATGTCCCCACATGACAAAGCATCAATTTCTACAAAAGATCCTACTGTCAAAGGCATGGAGGTCCATTTTCCAACCTCTAGTTTAGAAACTTGGTGAGTGTCGAGGCATTATTTATATTCGTTGATTCCTGTCAAAATTAACCTTATTCCTTGTTTTTTTACACTTTGGCTAATTTCCAGTGAGGGAAGGATTGAGTAATTTTCTTTTTTACACTTTTGAAGGAGTTCATTTTTATGGGCTATGACGAGTTTGTTACCACTTTGGCCTAAATTTTGTTTCAATGTCACTTTGGTTTTGAGTATTAATAGGAAAATTTGTGACTATGCTGCCCTATGTATGCTGCCTTTAACTTCTGTTTAAGTATCACTATGGCTTTGAGTATCAGTGAGTTTATCACTTGGCTTTGATTTTTTTTTTCAAAATGGGTGAATGGAACGTTGCAACATTCCTACGATGACATATGAACCATGTGCACAAACACTACTAAAATAACCCCTTTTAGCGACGTCAGAAGACGTTGCTAAATAAGGAAAATCAGTCGCTAAAAGCTATTTGCGACGTATTTAGCGACGAAAATTGGATGTCGTGTATAGGCATGTCGCAGATGACAATTTCGTCGCAGAACGTCGCTTTTTGCGACGTCACGTTTAGTGTCGCTAGACGTCGCAAAATGAGCGACAGATAGCGACGTAAGGTTACGTCGCCAAAATAGCGACGTAGAGCAACCACTTTGCGACGCGGTAAACTTTATATATGATGACATGGCATGGCAGCCACGTGGGCACTTTAGCGACGCCTAGCGACAAATTTAGCGACGTCCCCTCTCAGGTTGTCATAAACAGTGCACAGAAGACTGTTCCTCGTGCACGCGTTCACGTCGCTCGTGTGCACGACACAAAGCGACACAACCCACGAGATTGTGTCCACGTGTCGACCTAGACTAGGGCTAGGAATAGGACACCCTGCCACGTGTCCACGTCGCGTGTACACGATATGGGACACGCGTATCAGTGGCTAAAAACGACAGCTACTGAAACAGCGCAAAACCCGTGCACACGCTCGTGCGTGTCCGACACGACACGTGGGGCTCTGAAAATTGGGGAGCCCCATGTCAGTGTCAGCCCCTAGCTACACGTCGAGTCTCACGTGTCGAGGTGGCGTGTTCTAGGCATTGTGTCCCCCGAAGTGCAGGGCATGAACAGTGCCCGCGCGCGCGTGTGCACGGCCGCGTGTACACGTGCCCGACACGACTCGACACGACACGAAAACTCGACACAAACTTCAGAAACGTGTAAGCGAGACCAAAACCTATTTTTTTATTCAAACACAAACCCAAAATTCACACGAAATGCCCATTGAGGTATTTCAACAAACACATCAAACATGACACTGATACGTGTCCTGTTAGGCCGCAAAATGGACACAACTTTTGGGGATTCCTATTCCTATAGTTAGGTTAGGGCTAGGGCATCCTAGAAATGCAATTAAACAGGAATTTTATGGGTTAGAATAGATTATACCTATTGATTGCAAAGCTCACAAAAGCCCCAAATGGAATGGTTCTCTAAGCCTCAAAAACTCCCACAAATTGATCCTACTCTGAAATATTCTTACACAAACAGAAAGAACAGAAGAATTAGGTCCTAATGCAATTGATTTGAAGGAAAATAGAGTTGAAATAGATTTCCTATGATTTTAGAAAGATGGAGGCTCACCTCTTCCAAAACTTGCACAAATCCCAATGGAGGCTAGCCCTAAATTCTATGAGGGGATTAAATAGGGGGAAAGGATCAATAGTGGCTGCCATGGGCTGATTAGGGTTAGGTTTGGTTCATGGTGTGGGCCTATGGGCTATTAAGCCTAAGTCATTAATCATGACTTATGAAGTCATAAGCCATATTAGTCAAATCAACTCCAAATCTCTCCAAACAAGTTCCAATGACTTAAACTTCACTAAATCAGGTCAAAACAAGTTTACTTAACCTAACCAAGGGGTCTTAACCTAGGTTAGTCACTAGGTTAGTCTTCTAGTCAACACTAGTCAAAGTCAACTATAGGCCCAAAATCAATTCTACTAAAAATCACTAAAAATTACTAAAAATCATATTAATTCTAATAAATATAATTATTACTAATAATCACTAACCATGGTTAGCTGAGACTATCTATGACTAATCTAGGTTGGGTCCAAACCAAGTTTAGGCTAATCACAATACATGGCAACCAATTAAATAATATTAAAATCATACCATTCTTAATAATATATTAAATTCCAATAATATATATTAAATTCAATTAAATTCAAAATGACAAAAATACCCTCAAACTGGAAATAATAAATGAAACACCCTAATCACATAGTCAGGCTCTAGGTTAAGCTGTCTCTAGTGTTACACTATCAAATCACCAAAATCATAAGTCATGAATTTAAATAGTTTAAAAATAATTAAAAATTACTAAAAATCATAATATAAAATAAATATCCTTAAATAATAATTATAATTACAAAATTTCAAAATTACCCTTTTCTGGAAAATTGGGTGTTACAATCCTACCCACCTTATAAAAATTTCGTCCTCGAAATTAAAATGGTCGCATCCCTTCTAGGTCACACCCAAACAATCAAGGTCAAGAGATAATCATGCAAACAAAATCTTACTGGTCGTGATTCCACAGTCTCGTACAGGGTAGCTACACTACCTAGCAATCACAAATAATATCCTGGCAGGTACTAAGGGAATCACACAGGAAAGTGGAGAGGAAGAATGAGAAGGACAAACCTGCTAACCCATCACCTGCAGCGTCGATCTCCTCGACCGCCATCGCAAAAGCTCCACCCCTATGGTGCTGAGCTACAGGTGGCCTAGCTCCCTCATAAGGAGATGCAACGGGACAATCTATCATCTTGTGAGCACCAGACCCACAGAATAGACACACCTTCAGCCTCCTCCTACAAGACTCCCAAATATGCCCTGCCTTCCTGCAGTAGGCACAAGTCGACACCCCGCGGTCCTGTCCTCTATGCTGATGATGTGCCTGCTGCACTCTCACTGGTGCCTGTGCCTGCTGAGCCTGCACATAGGGCCTCTTGGCCTGACCTCCGTTGCTGCTACCACCCTGGGAGTTCCGATCCCTCTTCAGCTTCAACCCTAGGTCGTCCTCCGCTGCCATAGCCCCAGAAAATATCTCCGCATAGGTAGCGTTCCGGTCGCTCTTAGTCAGCGACCGAACCTCCCTAATCAAGCCTCGGCGGAACTTTCTCGCCTTCGTCTTCTCAGCCTTCGTCTTCTCAGTCAAGTCATCTATGAACCGGGCCAATCTACAAAATTCCCCAGCATACTCAGCTACTGACTGGTTCCTCTGAACCAGGCCCTCAAACTGTGCCTTTATACCTCCCAAGGCAACATCAGGAAAGAACTGCTCCTTGAACAGCTCCTTGAACTGGGCCTAAGTCTGGCCCTCAACTCCCACCCTGGGATCTGCCTGATACCACGCACGGGCTAAGTCCTGCATCTGGCTGCCCGCCGCCTCGATCTGGAGTCGATCTGGTATCTCCGCCAGTCGAAAGATCTCCTCAATATGCTCGATCCAATCGTCCGCATAATGGATGCCCTCAGTGCCCAAGAACTCTCTAGGATGTATCTTCTGAAAGTCCTGGATATCCTTCTCCTTTCGGTAAGGCTGCTGCTGCTCCCCCCGAGCAGTCACCATCTCTACTGTAGTATGAACCAGCTGGTGGGCCTCGTCAATCCCCTGACGATAATCGACAGTCTGCCGTTGCTGCTGCTGGTGGTGAGATACCAGAATCCTCTCCACGAAAGAAAATAGATGAGCAGCATCTACTATCCCCGCAGGTGGAGGCTACTGCGGTGGAAGGATCTCGGGAAGCACCGGACTCTACCTCCCAGCTAGTGGAGGTGCTCCTCCGAAAGCAGCTGAGACACCCACCCCAGCTGGCATGACTGGGGCTGCGGTACCGGGAGCTGGCTGCTGAAGGTGAGAGGTGGCAGACCCCTCTGTAGCGGCTACTGTACCAGAGCGATGTGATCGTGTCTCCACCATCTTGAAGACAGATCGAAAAGGAAGTCAATACTGAGCAGGAATCGATAAATCAAAGGAGAACAGTTTATTGCAAAGAAGACAAGTCAGTAAGATATGTAGATGGCATAAATTGAAGCAGAATTTTTCCTAACTGTGATTGAGTACCTCTCCGTTAAAGCCTATCTCTCAATCCTATCGCAGGCTCGCAGCAGTACAACTAAGTCGTCGTACTACCACGATATTGCACTAATGCGACTCTCGACCTGCATGGACCACCACTAAAAACGTGTCACGACCCGCACCCACTGTGAGGGTACGTACGAATATGTAACGACGCCCAGCCTACGTCGCAGTGTCGGCGGTAGAGCGTTGTCCTAGGTTACTATCTAACCAGTAACTCACGCAATTATAATGTACTCATCATGATCAACTCCGAACGGAGGACAAGTATAAGATATTGAACTCAATCACAGTCTAAGCATGATAAGATAAACACAGAAGAATTAAACTAAGAATAGAAGAACAACTACTAAAATAATAACAACTCTCAACAAATCTCAAATACTACACAAGTCTCAAAACTTCTATAACAAGTTCAACATGGAAACAAATGCTAGTCTACTAAACTAAATCCCGATCACTCCTGAGTGTCAGGGCCAAAGGTAATCATCCCGTCTCCGGGTCCATAATATGTAGGGCATGTGTCCTCACGACAATCATCTGTAAAATTTTAACAGGTCCAGTCAGGACAGGAACGAGTACAACTCATCATGAAATCCCAATTAAATGACAGAAAACTATAAAGCAGTTATAAACAGTTTTATTGATGAAATATGGCAGTTTATATACAGGTGATGGTATAGAGGGACAATTAAGATACAAGAAAAGTAAGGTAAGTAAAAACAAGAGAAGAAACATAGCAATAAGGACTGTAAATAGAAACTAGCTGAACTATAGCAACAGAATATAAGTCCAGTATGTAAATGTAAACAAGTACAAAATCCAAGTAAATCCAGACAACATGAATCTGATACCAGGTGGTTCCAATACAAGATGAGTCCGGTATAAGGTGAGTCCAGTTGGTGATCAAAGGTTCCAGGGTGAGTCCAGCCTATACTCTAACAGTGTGTTTTAAAATATCGAAATCGACATGTGAACGGCTGTAGGTAATACGGCACATCACACACCTGGCCGAGTGTGAGATGGCTATCATTCCAGTATAATTCCAAGGGAGTGGTTCCAGTATTTGGGTATGTTCACATGCCTATTCCAATATTTCCCCGCCCAGCAAGTACAAGTGAATCCAGAAAACAACACGAGAAATCGGGATGAGTCCAGCCAAATATAATGATACCAGCAAAAGATTTCAGAGTGATTCCAGTAGGTGGTTCCAGTAGTGATTCCAGAAGGTGATGCCAGTAGTGGTTCCAGAAAATAGAGGCCAGACAGATGGTAGGTGTGTCGCATACATGAATCCAGAAATATCCATACGTGTTGTAAGAATTACATAAAACTATCTAGAACTGAAGTACAGTAATTGACAAGTAAATGAAAGAACTATCAGAGAATGTAATCGCCTGTATCCGGTAAATCTGGAGAATATATACTGTCCGAGGAGTGGTGTCTGTCTCCTATAGAACAGTACAAGTCACAACGAGTCCAGAATAGTAATAAGATGCACTACGATGCATACTACATGAATCTAGGTCAATCTAGACCAAAGTCAACTCTTGGTCAACTCTGGTCAACCCTAGAAGTCAAACTAGGTCAACCAAGTCAAACCTAAGTCAAACTAGTCAAACTAGTCTAACAAGGCTATTCTAAGTCTAACTAGACTACACATGTCTAATCTAGGCTCCACACTGACACACAGGCACAATCATAGGCCATAGGCTAAGAGACTAGGCCATAGGCTAACCCAAGTCTATACAACCTACAAAACATCTATACACATAACACACACACATATATATATATATATATATATATATATATATATATATATATATATATATATATAGTATATAGTACACATATAGATCCATTAATAATATAACTAGAAAACACCCTATAGGCTAATGTGTACACCAAACCACACTATAGGTTAATACATTTATATATGCATATGTATAGAGAGGGACACATAAAGTGTGTGTCATGAGAAAGTGTGAGACATAGAGTGTTCAAGTGTGTGTGTGTGAAGAGGGTGATAGGTGTAAACAGTGAGTGTGAGAGGGTACATGAATACAAGAGTGTGAGTGATACTTGGATATGCTAATGTGTGTGGTGAGTGACTGTGTGTGATGAGTGTATACATGAGGGTGCACTAGTGTCAAGAAGTGTGGTGTGTGTCATGAGTGAATGTGAGGGTGTGTGTGAGTGTTAGGCTAGAGTGTTGTGATAGGTAGAGGGTGTGTGTGTCATAAGGTATGTTAGCTATGGCATGCAAAATCTGGAAAAATATTAGGACACTCCCAATCTCAGTTTTAAGACAGTTCAAAACAGCCCAACAACTCTATATCACACATAAACCAAATTAACAAGTCCCCACTTGCAAATTCAGATTTCAGTTTTAAACAACAGTTCAATAATACCATTAAACCCAACTTCATTTCAGATTTCAGTTCACAGCCCCCCTTCCAGATTTACATGAACAAAATAGTTCCCATAACCAATCTCAGATTTCAAAGTCAAATAACAGTTCAAATAACCCATATAAACACATAAACCTATTTAAAACAGTCCTTTTGACTTAAGCCCAGATTTTGATTCACACAAACCCCCATTCAACCCCAAATTCCACATACTATTAGATATCAACTAGGTGCACATATTAGGGGTTTAATTACAAGCAATTAACTGTGTTAAAAGGGTTTAATTGATTGACAAAAACCAAATTTGCAAAATTAAAAAAAATAGAAATATGAACTGATACAATGGTTTCAGAAATAAAATGGGAAATGAGAAATTGATCTAGAAAATCAATTTAAAATGAGAATTTAATGGTTGGTAATATCAATACACAATGTGTACATGTCACACAAGTGGTTTGTGTCCATCAAAGCGACACAAACCCACGAGATTGTGTCCACGTGTCGACCTAGACTAGGGCTAGGAATAGGACACCCTGCCACGTGTCCACATCGCGTGTACACGACATGGGACACGCGTATCAGTGGCTAAAAACGACAGCTACTGAAACAGCGCAAAATCGTGCACACGCTCGTGCGTGTCCGACACGACACGTGGGGCTCTGAAAATTGGAGAGCCCCATGTCAGTGTCAGCCCCTAGCTACACGTCGAGTCTCACGTGTCGAGGTGGCGTGTCCTAGGCGTTGTGTCCCCCGAAGTGCAGGGCATGCACAGTGCCCGCGCGCGCGTGTGCACGGCCGCGTGTACACGTGCCCGACACGACTCGACACGACACGAAAACTCGACACAAACTTCAGAAACGTGTAAGCGAGACCAAAACCTATTTTTTTATTCAAACACAAACCCAAAATTCACACGAAATACCCATTGAGGCATTTCAACAAACACATCAAACTTGACACTGATACGTGTCCTGTTAGGACGCGAAATGGACACAACTTTTGGGGATTCCTATTCCTACAGTTAGGCTAGGGCTAGGGCATCCTAGAAATGCAATTAAACAGAAATTTCATGGGTTAGAATAGATTATACCTATTGATGTGCAAAGCTCACAAAAGCTCCAAATGGAATGGTTCTTCAAGCCTCAAAAACTCCCACAAATTGTTCCTACTCTGAAATATTCTTACACAAACAGAAAGAACAGAAGAATTAGGTCCTAATGCAATTGATTTGAAGGAAAATGGAGTTGAAATGGATTTTTTATGATTTTAAAAAGATGGAGACTCACCTCTTCCAAAACTTGCACAAATACCAATGTAGGCTAGCCCTAAATTTTAGGAGGGGATTAAATAGGGGAAAAGGATCAATAGTGGCTGCCATGGGCTGATTTGGGTTAGGTTTGGTTCATGGTGTGGGCCTATGGGCTATTAAGCCTAAGTCATTAATCATGACTTATGAAGTCATAAGCCATATTAGTCAAATCAACTCCAAATCTTTCCAAACAAGTTCTAATGACTTAAACTTCACTAAATTAGGTCAAAACAAGTTTACTTAACCTAGCCAAGGGGTCTTAACCTAGGTTAGTTACTAGATTAGTCTTCTAGTCAACACTAGTCAAAGTCAACTATAGGCCCAAAATCAATTCTACTAAAATTCACTAAAAATTACTAAAAATCATATTAATTCTAATAAATATAATTAATACTAATAATTACTAACCATGGTCAGCTGAGACTATCTATGACTAATCTAGGTTGGGTCCAAACCAAGTTTAGGCTAATCACAATACATGGCAATCAATTAAATAATATTAAAATCACAC
The DNA here is from genome assembly GCA_029216955.1 of Iris pallida. NCBI lineage: Eukaryota > Viridiplantae > Streptophyta > Magnoliopsida > Asparagales > Iridaceae > Iris > Iris pallida. The sequence goes on along the minus strand of JANAVB010029217.1, from coordinate 7,954,123 downwards.
CATTCTTAATAATATATTAAATTCCAATAATATATATTAAATTCAATTAAATTCAAAATGATAAAATGTGAAACCCATTTCTTGTGATTAAATTATATTTAGTATTTCTAAAATAATTATTATTATTATTATTATTATTATTATTATTATTATTATTATATTATTTAGAGTGTTAAAATTATTTTGAAATTAATAAACATGAATTTTTGAGTTCAGACCCAGACCCAGGCCTGAGCCCGAACCCTTTCCTATTTAAATCTGACTTGGTTATTATTAATAAAAAATTACCTTTGGGAGCTGGTCCCGAAGGACCAGCACACCCCCTCACTCACACGTTCAAAAGTCTGCCCCCCTATTCTCTCTCCCCACCTTATACTTCTCTCCACACTTCTTCTCCCACGTTCAGGAGAAGCCCTTTCTTCTTCTTCTTCTTAAGCTTATCTATGAGAGAAATTCCTCACAACCCCAACTCTCTCTCTCTCAAACTCTCTGCTCCCTCAAACCCTTCTTCCGAAGCTCGACCTGCGCCCCTCTCCCCGGCCAACCGCTGTCGCAGCCGACCCTCCAGGCCGACCGCGCCCCGGCGTACCCCCTCCGGCCCGACGTCGCGCCCGTCCAGCGAAGGCCAGCGCGCCCCGCCGGCCTCCGTCGCCGCCGGATCCCGCTCGCACCCCGCACCACGCCCGCGCCCCTCCGGGCCGAAACCCGCCGGCGACCCCCTGTCGGCCGCGCCCTTCGCCGCGCGTCTCCCCGTGCGACCTCCCCGCGCCCCCTTGCGCGTGTCCCTCTGGGCGACTCCCTCTGGCCGACTTCCTCCTGGCCGCTGGCTTCGGCCAACCCGCACCGATTTTCCCCTGTCGCAGCACCCTAGCTCCGGCACCGCTGACCTAGGCACCGTGCCCTAGCCCCAGCGTCTTTTGTCGGCGTTTTTCGTCGATGCAGCCCTGTGCATCGGACCAACATTGTCCTGGAATTATTCTGCTGTTCTGGATCTCCATTTCTTTCTTTATAATTTCATCTGAGAGCTCTAGCCGAGCAACCTGAGGTATAACCCTTGTCCTGTCCATTTTTATTCTAGTCTATGATGAGAAATGGTCCCCGATTCCCTTTGGGAATTCAGTTTTAGCGACGTCATATTTTTACGGAACCTTCGGAAAGGTTCTGTGGATTATTTTGGATTTTCGAAATATTTCGGGACTTGGTTTTTGGTATGTTTTGGCTTTCCGGATTTTTCCGGTAGCATTCTGTGATTTTTGGGTTGGAATCGGACTTCCGAAATTATTCGGGTCGTTCTGATTATTCTGTGGATTGATTGTGGATTATTACATATATATATATTTGGGTTTCCCTGGTTTGGGATTTGCAGGAAAGTATCGGCGCTATTTCCCAGTTTTTGGGTTGACCAAAAACAGAGGAGATGCTGCCGAATTTTTTCGTAAATTCCAGATTATTTTAAAAATGAATTTAAAATGGATTTCGAAATTTTATTTGATATTTTATTTTGGGTGACGACCGTATCGGTCAATGGACCCGGCTAAGTGCAAACGAAACCGGCTTCGTCCGGACGTTGAGGCATTAGCCCAGTTGAGGATTGGACCATATCTGAGACTCTATATTTTATCTTTATTTTACTATTTAATTCTGTTTATATTTTATTTATTTAAAGTTTAGGACTAACGGCAGTTTTGTCTTATTTTAATTTATGTAAATAAATTGTAATGGGCATAAGCCCAGCTGGCTGTGGTCTGTAACTGTATTTGGTAGCGTAGATTTTAGTTATTTCTGGTTTTGCGAGTTTTTGTATTAAACGAGTAAAATTGAATAAAAAGTATTTCGTATAAAAATAATTAAGATTTTCTCACCTAAAATCTATCAGTTTTTATTTAATTAAAAACCATATATTTCTCACTAAATAAGAAAAATTAGCTTTATATTTATAAACTATGAAAATACCAAGTTTTAATAATTAATCTGGTATCGACGAAGTTTTCCGAATTCAAAAGTTTAAAACGATCTTTTTCCCTTGTATTAAATCAACGCACAAATAATCGTGTTTTCGTGTTTTGTTAATTAAAAGATTAAAATTGGACTAGAACACAAACAGAGATTTCAACTAGCGTAGCTAGATTGGTAAACCTGAAATCTGAGTCAATTTCTCGAATGTAGGAATTCAAGGACGATTCTGATTTCCCGTCTCGAAGTCTTCTACCTCTCCAGTCAATTCCTTTGAGGCAAGTATAGTTTGTGTTAGTTTACAGTTATTTAATTAATCGCTTTACTGCAAGTTTAAACCACGATGCAAACACGAACTCTCTCTGAGAGCACTGTAACTACTGGGGACTGGGGAAATAGTGTAATGAGTATGACCATACTGTAACTTTACTGTAACAAATCCCCTATTCTTTACTGTAACAAACCCAAGCCGGTCATATTTTATTGTATGTTCAAATCATACTGTTTTACTGCTGAAAACTGTTCATATTTAAACTGTTTAGAACTGCATGATTCTATTATTTAATTTAACTGTTAAATTAGCATAAATTATACTTTGCTCCCTCCTGACTGGAGATACATTTTTAGGGGACATTGAGGATGCTGAGCTGTTAATCAACAGCTACTACGACCCTGTCCTGTACCCAGTAGTGCCGCCAGAGTCCCCATTGGAGGACGTTGGGATTGAGGCCGATGATCCGGCTGATAAATAGTTTTCTTTTCTACATTGTTGTTATTTTCATTTCTGTTATTTCATTTCAGAATATTTTTTCCATTTGTATTTAAATTTCAAAGTTTAATAAAGTTTGAATTTCTCGATGTTGAGTTGTGACAAATATAGTGTTATTGTATGGTTACCTGCTACTGGAACAGCTTACTGTCGCCGTCTCAACAACGGTGCAGGCTGGGCATGATCCGATTCGACCCAATTAGTTGGGATCGGGTCGTGACATATTTTTAGTGGTGGCCCATGCAGGTCCATTCCTAAGCAACAACTTAGGAAAACATACCTAGAAACAATTAGAACATCGATTTGTCACAACATAGGTCCGAATTATATATAAATAAATATTTTTGTTTGATTATAGACTGGTAGGCTACCTTGATTATGTTTGCACCCTAAACCTTCCAGAATCTAACCAAGGATAAGACCAATCCTGCTGGCGATAAGGTGTCATCTACGGATCATACCCCATCTCCTCAACCAAGTCCAGGGTTTATTCCCTCGCGGCTGATTGACCGTCCCCATGATGCATCCAGTGAAGTTTTTACTACACTGGAGAATCCTATCTCTTCTCAAACTGAGTTGCATTTCCTTGGTGGAGTATCCATTCTTGTTGCTCCACCAGTACCAGCAAACACCTCCCAAATGGTTATCCTATTCCAAGAAATCCTGGAGTTCCAGAAAGCTCAAGTTGAAGCCCAGCAGGAACAGATGAATATCACGAGAGAAGACATGAAGAACGTCAATAATGTAGCCTTAGCTATCTTAAACCAAGTTGGAGCGGAACCTCATCCTAGGAGGGATACCCCTGAAACTAGAAGATATTTGAGCCCTATCCGGCAGTCATATCGTAAGAAGCTATTGGTTTGTGACTACTGTAAAGGCTCGATCACCAAGCCAATATTTGTCGCAAAAATTAGAAAAATGTTCGGCATGTGGATCTGCTGAACATCGGGTAAAGGACTGTCCCTTAACTTTCCATCAAACTAGAGCACATATCCCAGCAACACCTGTTAGGCCACAACCTAGGGGCTCTTCCTATCTAGCCGACCTTGCCTCCTACTATTAGGCATGATGCAGACTCGAGTTTCATAGAAGAGGAAGCAGTTGGAGACTGCTCATGCAAGAGCCAGAGCCATGAGGATTAATACCTAGGACTGCTGAATAACATTATCTATTATTATAAGAAGTTGTAACATGATGTCCTTAGATCAATCATAAGAGTTTTTGCTGTAATTCTTCACATGAATAAACTTCTTAGTTACACCTTTATGGTAGATGTTTTCCCTGATAGTTTTCCCGGACTACCCTAGATCTAGACAAAGAGTTCACTACTGACCTAGTCCCCGGCTCTTCCCTATTTCTAAGGGATGCTATAGAGTCAACCCGAAGGAGGCCAAGAAGATGAAGGACCAGATCAATGAAGGCTCTAGGATTTATCCAGGATGAAACTTCATCCTTGGGAGCGTCTGCCTTGTTAGTGCACAAGAAGGACGGAACAGTACGGATATGCATCGACTACCGGACGCTGAACAATATCACCAACAAGAATAAGTACCCTTTGCCCCGGATCGATGACCTATATGATCAATTGAGCGGAGCCAAGGTGTTTTCGAAGATTGATCTTAGATCTGGCTACCATCAGATCAGGGTCAGGAAGGAAGATATTTTCAAGACGGCATTCAACACCAAGTATGGACAGTTTGAATTCTTAGTCATGTCATTTGGACTGACGAATGCTCCTGCGGTGTTCATGAACCTTATGAACAAGGTTTTTCATGAATACCAAGATCAAATTGTCGTTGCCTTTATCAATGACATTCTGATCCATTCAAAGACGAAAGAGGAGCACGAAGAGCACCCCAGGAAAGTTCTGGAAATTTTGAGGAAGGAGAAGTTGTATAGTAAGCTCTCCAAATGTGAATCCTTTCTAGACAAGGTGGATTCTCTTGGCCATGTTGTCGCAGGAGAAAGAATTTCGGTAGATCCAAAGTTGATAGCCGCTGTTGAGAGGTGGTCTATCCCAAGCTCATTTGCTAAAATCAGGAGTTCTTGGGCTTGGCTGGCTACTACTGGAAGTTCGTGAAAGACTTTGCCAGAATTGCTGAGCCGATGACGAAGCTCACTCGGAAGAATGAAGAGTTCATCTGGACGAAAGTTTGTCAGGCATCATTTGAGGAGCTGAAGAAGAGACTTACCACTGCACCAATCCTTGCGCTACCCGCAGGAACTGGTGGTTTCTCAATCTACAGTGATGACTCAGGTAAAGGACTGGGTTGCATTCTTCAACAACATGGAAAAGTGATTGCTTATGCATATAGGCAATTACGGACTCATGGAAAGAACTATCCCACACATGATTTGGAGCTTGCAGCGGTGATATTTTCTTTAAAGCTATGGAAGCATTATCTATATGGAGAGAGAGTGGAAATATATACAGACCACAAAAGTCTGAAGTACGTTTTTACTCCGAAGGAGCTGAACATGAGGCAAAGAAGATGGCGGGAGCTGATGAAGGATTTTGATATCGATCTACAGTACCACCGAGGTAAGGCTAATATGGTCGCAGATGCACTTAGTCGATACCCTATGGCGATGTTTTTGACCAAGGAGCGGCATCTGCTAGAGGACATCGAGAAGCTTGGACGGAAGATTTTACTGCCTGGAAGGAAGGAGCTGGATGCTGATTCATTTTTGATGAAGTTGCAAGTGAGCTCGAGTCTGATGGAAAAAAAATCAAGAAGACGCAGTTTCAAGACGAGACACATTGCAAATTTAGAGATCAAGTCTGGCAGGAACACTTGAAGGATTCTAAATTGCCAGTGACGGAGCGCTGAAGAATGGTACGAGGCTTTGTGTACCAACTGGCGAACTGAGGAACGAGCTGATGCAAGAAGCGCACCAGTCGCAGTATTCCATATATCCTGGAGCCAACAAAATGTATCGGGATATGTGTACCATTGTTTAGTGGTTTAGAATGAAGAAAGACGTGGCCAGGTATGTTGCTAGATGTTTAATTGGTCAACCAGTGAAGGCCAGCAGACAGAGGCCAGCAGGACTATTGCAACCGCTTGACATTCCGGAGTAGAAATGGGAGCACATAACAATGGATGTTGTGTCGGGACTGCCTCGATCCTAAGGAGGGAAGGATGCCATTTGGGTTATCGTGGACCGACTGACGAAGTCAGCTCACTTTATCCCCTTCAAGATTGGTTTATCCACCGAGAAGTTGATAGCACTGTACATGTGGCACATCTACCGGATTCATGGAGTTCCGGTAAGTATCGTATCTGACAGAGATACTAGATTTACCTCTCACTTTTGGAAGAGATTTGCATGACAGCTTGGGAACACAATTGAAGTTCAACACTACCTATCACTCCCAGACAGAGGGACAATCAGAGAAGACAATCCAGATGCCTGAAGACATACTGAGATCCTGCGTCCTGGAATTTAGAGGGTCTTGGGATGATCATTTGCACTTGGTAGAGTTCTCTTACAACAACAATTACCAAGCTAGTATTTGTATGACCCTATTTGAAGCACTCTATGGACGTCGTTGCCGCACTCCACTTGCCTGGGACGACGTCGGAGAACGAGTGTTGCTTGGACCTGAGATGGTGACCGAAGCAGCAAAGAAGGTAAGAATGATCAGAGACAAGCTCAGGATTGCCCAAGACAGACAGAAGCATGGGGTCGATAGTAGTCGTCGACCAGTGGAGTTTGAAGAAGGAGATAGCGTTACTGTGAAGTTTTCTCCTACCAGAGGAACGATCAATTTTGACGGAGCTGGAAAATTGAGACCAGGTACATCAGGCCATTTGAAGTTTTAAGATGAGTTGGAAATAGCGTACCGGTTAGCTCTACCAGCTAATCTTGAGAGTGTGCAATGTCTTCTACATATCATAGCTCAGATGCTACATTCCAGATCCGAGTCACATTTTGGATAATTCAGAGCTGAAGATTGGACTCCACCTTTCAGTACCAGAGAAACCAGTTGCAAGCGTAGTCAGAGGTGAGTAGAAGATCAGAAATTGAGCCATCACATAAATTCCTATTTTTCTTGCTTTTCGTTCTAAATTTGACTGATGCTGACGAAGTTAGCCTAGTTTTGGCAAGCTATCTCTTTATCGAGCTTGATCATGACGGTATTTTATTGGGTGCACCCACTAAAATATTGTCTAATCAGGACCGGTGCATGATGGTCTGATCAACCTCGTGTACTCAGGTTCGCTTTTGTATTTTCTACATGGATGATATCATAAATAAAACTTGTCCCTAAACCGTCTCATCTACGACTGCCTTGGAAATTCTTATTGTTGGACCTGAGTTACGGGCACAGTACCCGTACCTGTTTGATTCTCCTACCTTGCCTTTAATTTCGAGGACAAAATTTTCTAAGGAGGGAAGATTGTGAAACCCATTTCTTGTGATTAAATTATATTTAGTATTTCTAAAATTATTATTATTATATTATTTAAAGTCTTAAAATTATTTCGAAATTAATAAACATAGATTTTTGAGTTCAGACCCAGACCCGAGTCCGAACCCAGACCCAGGCCAGAGCCCGAACCCTTTCCTATTTAAATCTGACTTGGTTATTATTAATTAAAAAAAATTTACTTTTGGGAGCTGGTCCCGAAGGACCAGCACACCCCCTCACTCACACGTTCAAAAGTCAGCCCCCCTATTCTCTCTCCCCACCTTATACTCCTCTCCACACTTCTTCCCCCACGTTCAGGAGAAGCCCTTTCTCCTTCTTCTTCTTAAGCTCATCTCTGAGAGAAATTCCTCACAACCCCAACTCTCTCTCTCAAACTCTCTGCTCCCTCAAACCCTTCTCCCGAAGCTCGACCCGCGCCCCTCTCCCCGGCCAACCGCTGTCGCAGCCGACCCTCCAGGCCGACCGTGCCCCGGCGCACCCCCTCCGGCCCGACGCCGCGCCCGTTCAGCGAAGGCCAGCGCACCCCGCCGGCCTCCGTCGCCGTCGGATCCTGCTCGCACCCCGCACCACGCCCGCGCCCCTCCGGGCCGAAACCCGCCGGCGACCCCCTGTCAGCCGTGCCCTTCGCCGCGCGTCTCCCCGTGCGACCTCCCCGCGCCCCCTTGCGCGTATCCCTCTGGGCGACTCCCTCTGGCCAACTTCCTCCTGGCCGCTGCCTTCGGCCAACCCGTGCCGATTTTCCCCTGTCGCAGCACCCTAGCTCCGGCACCGCTGACCTAGGCGCCGTGCCCTAGCCCCAGCGTCTTTTGTCGGCGTTCTTCGTCGACGCAGCCCTGTGCATCGGACCAGCACTGTCCTGGGATTATTTCGCTGTTCTGGATCTCCATTTCTTTCTTTATAATTTCATCTGAGAGCTCTAGCCGAGCAACCTGAGGTATAACCCCTGTCCCGCCCATTTTTATTCTAGTCTATGATGAGAAATGGTCCCCGATTTCCTTTGGGAATTCGGTTTTAGCGACGTCGTATTTTTACGGAACCTTCGGAAAGGTTCTGTGGATTATTTTGGATTTTTGGAATATTTCGGGAATTGGTTTTTGGTATGTTTTGGCTTTCTGGATTTTTCCGGTAGCGTTCTGTGATTTTTGGGTTGGAATCGGACTTTCGAAATTATTCGGGTTGTTCCGATTATTCTGTGGATTGGTTGTGGATTATTACATATACATATTTGGGTTTCCCTGGTTTGGGATTTGCAGGAAAGTATCGGCGCTATTTCCCAGTTTTTGGGTTGACCAAAAACAGAGAAGATGCTGCCGGATTTTTCCGTAAATTCCAGATTATTTTAAAAATGAATTTAAAATGGATTTCGGAATTTTATTTGATATTTTATTTTGGATGACGACCGTATCGGTCAATGGACCCGGCTAAGTGCAAACGAAACCGGCTTCGCCCAGACGTTGAGGCATTAGCCCAGTTGAGGATTGGATCATATCTGAGACTCTATATTTTATCTTTATTTTACTATTTAATTATGTTTATATTTTATTTATTTAAAGTTTAGGACTAACGGCAGTTTTGTCTTATTTCAATTTATGTAAATAAATTGTAATGGGCATAAGTCCAGCTGGCTGTGGTCTGTAACTGTATTTGGTAGCATAGATTTTAGTTATTTCTGGTTTTGCGAGTTTTTGTATTAAACGAGTAAAATTGAATAAAAAGTATTTCGTATAAAAATAATTAAGATTTTCTCACCTAAAATCTATCAGTTTTTATTTAATTAAAAACCATGTATTTCTCACTAAATAAGAAAAATTAGCTTTACATTTATAAACTATGAAAATACCAAGTTTTAATAATTAATCTGGTATCGACGAAGTTTTTCGAATTCAAAAGTTTAAAACGATCTTTTTTTCTTGTATTAAATCAACGCACAAATAATCGTGTTTTCGTATTTTGTTAATTAAAAGATTAAAATTGGACTAGGACACAAATAGAGATTTCAACTAGCGTAGCTAGATTGGTAAACCTGAAATCTGAGTCAATTTCTCGAATGTAGGAATTCGAGGACGATTCTGATTTTTCGTCTCGAAGTCTTCTACCTCTCCAGTCAATTCCTTTGAGGCAAGTATAGTTTGTGTTAGTTTACAGTTATTTAATTAATCGCTTTACCTCAAGTTTAAACCACGATGCAAACACGAAACTCTCTCTGAGAGCACTGTAACTACTGGGGACTGGGGGAATAGTGTAATGAGTATGACCATACTGTAACTTTACTGTAACAAATCCCCTATCCTTTACTGTAACAAACCCAAGCCGGTCATATTTTATTGCATGTTCAAATCACACTGTTTTACTGCTGAAAACTGTTCATATTTAAACTGTTTAGAACTACATGATTCTATTATTTAATTTAACTGTTAAATTAGCATGAATTATACTTTGCTCCCTCCTGACTGGAGATACATTTTTAGGGGACATTGAGGATGCTGAGCTGTTAATCAGCAGCTACTACGATCATGTCATGTATCCAGTAGTGCCGTCAGAGCCCCCATTGGAGGACGTTGGGACTGAGGTCGATGATCCGGCTGATAGATAGTTTTCTTTTCTGCATTGTTGTTATTTTCATTTCTGTTATTTCATTTCAGAACATTTTTTCCATTTGTATTTAAATTTCAAAGTTTAAGAAAGTTTCAATTTCCCGATGTTGAGTTGTGACAAATATAGTGTTGTTGTATGGTTACCTGCTACTGGAACAGCTTACTGCCGCCGTCTCAACAACGGTGCAGGCTGGACATGATCCGGTTCGACCCAATTAGTTGGGATCGGGTCGTGACACAAAAATACCCTCGAACTGGAAATGATAAATGAAACACCTTAATCACATAGTCAGGCTCTAGGTTAAGCTGTCTCTAGTGTTACACTATCAAATCACCAAAATCATAAGTCATGAATTTAAATAGTTTAAAAATAATTAAAAATCACTAAAAATCATAATATGAAATAAATATCCTTAAATAATAATTATAATTACAAAATTTCAAAATTACCCTTTTCTGAAAAACTGGGTGTTACAATCCTATCCACCTTATAAAAATTTCGTCCTCGAAATTAAAATGGTCGCACCCCTTCTAGGTCAAACCCAAACAATCAAGGTCAAGAGATAATCATGCAAACAAAATCTTACTGGTCGTGATTCCACAGTCTCGTACAGGGTAGCTACACTATCTAGCAATCACAAACAATATCCTGGCAGGTACTAAGGGAATCACACAGGAAAATGGAGAGGAAGAATGAGAAGGACAAACCTGCTAACCCATCACCTGCAGCATCGATCTCCTCGACCGCCATCGCAAAATATCTACCCCTCTGGTGCTGAGCTACAGGTGGCCCAGCTCCCTCATAAGGAGGTGCAGCGGGACAATCTATCATCTTGTGAGCACCAGACCCACAGAATAGACACACCTTCAGCCTCCTCCTATAAGACTCCCAAACATGCCCTGCCTTCCTGCAGTAGGCACAAGTCGCACCCCGCGGTCCTGTCCTCTATGCTGATGCTGTGCCTGCTGCACTCTCACTGGTGCCTGTGCCTGCTGAGCCTGCACATGGGGCCTCTTGGCCTGACCTCCGCTGCTGCTACCACCCTGGGAGTCCCGACCCCTCTTCAGTTTCAACCCCAGGTCGTCCTCCGCTGCCATAGCCCCAGAAAATATCTTCGCGTAGGTAGCGTTCCGGTCGCTCTTAGTCAGCGACCGAACCTCCCTAATCAAGCCTCGGCGAAACTTCCTCGCCTTCGTCTTCTTAGTCAAGTCATCTATGAACCGGGCCAATCTACAAAACTCCCTAGCATACTCAGCTACTAACTGGTTCCCCTGAACCAGGCTCTCAAACTGTGCCTCTATACCTCCCAAGGCAACATCAGAAAAGAACTGCTCCTTGAACAGCTCCTTGAACTGGGCCCAAGTCTGGCCCCCAACTCCCACCCTGGGATCTGTCTGATACCACGCACGGGCTAAGTCCTGCATCTGGCTGCCCGTCGCCTCGATCTGGAGTCGATCTGGTATCTCCACCAGTCGGAAGATCTCCTCAATATGCTCGATCCAATCGTCCGCATAATGGATGCCCTCAGTGCCCAAGAACTCTCTAGGATGTATCTTCTAAAAGTCATGGATATCCTTCTCCTTCCGGTAAGGCTGCTGCTGCTCCCCCCGAGCAGTCACCATCTCTACTGTAGTACGAACCAGCTGGTGGGCCTCGTCAATCCCCTGACGATAATCGACAGTCTTCCGCTGCAGCTGCTGCTGGTGAGACGCCAGAATCCTCTCCACGAAAGAAAATAGATGAGCAGCATCTACCATCCCCGCAGGTGGAGGCTGCTGCGGTGGAAGGATCTCGGGAAGCACCGGACTCTGCCTCCCAGCTAGTGGAGGTGCTCCTCCTGTCACGACCCGCACCCACTGTTAGGGTACGAGAACGTAACAACGCCCAGCCTACGCCGCAGTGTCGGCGGTAGAACGCTGTCCTAGGTCACATCACCTAACAATATAATGCTAAGCAGATACAGTCTCAATCACATCTAAGGTAGAGCATGATAAGGTTAGATAAAACATAAAATCCAAAGAGATACAAGAGATAGAAGTCTAAGTGTCTAAGATACAAAAATCCAGAAATACATCTCAAAACTCAAATATAGTAATCCATAAAGTAAATACAACTCCAGACAAATGAAATAACTATCTAAACAACCTCTAAGGTGTCTCCTCTAGGCTAGCAGGCAACCTCCAAGCTATCTGTAAAATTTATCAACAGGTCCAGTTAGGACAGGAACGAGCACATCTCATCTAGAAAACCCAAGTAAATGACAGAGAACTATAAAGCAGTTATAGGCAGTTGTATTGATGAAAATGGCAGTTTATATTCAGGTGATGGTAAGAAAGACAGATAAGGTGCAAGGAAAATAAATAACTAAACAAGAGAAGAATCATAGCAATGAAGTCTGTAAAAATAAAACTAGCTGAACCAGGGTAATATGATATAAAGTCCAGACAACAATGTAGACCAGTGTAACTCCAATGTAAGTCCAGTACAAGATGAATCTAATACAAGATGAATCCAGTAAGGGACGATTCCAGTCATAGTGATCAATGATTCCAGGGTGAGTCCAGCCTATACTCTAGTAGTGTGTTTTAAAATACCGAGATCGACATGTAAACGGCTGTGGGTAATCCGGCACACCTCTCACTGATCAGACGAGAGATGGCTATCATTCCAGTAGATTCCAATAGGGGTGATTCCAGTAATGGGGTATGTCTACATGTCTTACTCTAGTATTTCCCCTCCCAGCAAGTGAATCCAGAATTCTGACACGATGATTCAAGATGAGTCCAGCCAAAATACAATAATGCCAGTAAATAATTCCAGTAAATGATTCCAGTAGGTGATTCCAGTAATAGAGATGATACCAGTAATAGAGGCCAGAAAATAAAGGTGTGTCGTATACATGAATCAAGAAATATCCACACGTGTTGTAACAGAAAATCGCATACAACTAACTAGAACTGAAGTACAGTAATTGACAAGTAAATGAGAGAACTATCAGAGAATGTACTCGCCTCATATCTGAATGTCTGAAGTAAATGTACTGTCCGAGATGAGGTACCCGACTCCTAGTTAGAGCAACACAAGTCAAGATGTATACAAGGGATGATAATAATAATCTATAATGCATCTGCATGCTGTCTAGGTCAAACTAGACTAAAGTCAACACTTGGTCAACTCTAGTCAACCACACTAGTCAACTAGGTCAAGTCCTAGCCCAAACAAGTCTAATAAGTCTCACTAGGCCTAACCAAGCCTAGGCTAGCAGTCACATACCAATCACAAGGCTATACAAGCCAACACAAGTCACACATCAAGATACATCACTATCATGCATATTCTATGCATATTCTATATTATTATATATTCTATATTATATATATATATAAGAGAAAGGAACTAACATGTAAAACTATATGTGTGTGTGAACATGGAGGTGTATATGAAAAGAGAAATCAACACTAGTTATGAGTTTACACTACACATGGCACAAAGCTAACCCATCTACATTACACATGTATTATACTTAACATGTATGGCTACAAGTATACATCTATATACATTAGAGTAGAGACTATTTAAGTTATAACTAACATGCATCTATACTTTACATAAATCTATATATATTATAGCAATCATTTAGAGAAGGGTTACATGGCATGGTGGTTGATATAGAGTGGGGTGTCCTTGTGCAGAGGGTGAATTTCATTCTCAGTTTAGTTCCACATTTACATATAAACTAAAGTGAGCTATCACATAAACTGGTGTAACTAACCACATAAAATGAACCATGTTATCTGAAATCTACCATTAAGCCAACATCCCATATGCATACAGCTCATGCATTGTCTAATACTAAAATTAACTAACATTTCGAATTAAGGGGTTGAAGGTTAACATTACATTCATAGACATTCCACTATATTGAAAACTAAAATTGGCTTGGCAATAGGAAAAGGAAGGTATATATACTTACATGGACAGTTCAGTGTTGACACAAAGTCACAGTCAACCAAATATTGACTACATTGACTAAATAATATCTGTATAAATTCAATACGACACACGACGTCTGCTTTCAGTTCGGGACAAACGACAGCTCAGTTTCCGACTCTCAGTATATTTTCGAGTCTGTACTTTTTCATTTCATTGAGTCTAGAAGTATGTACTCTGAGTTATGCTGAGCTCTTGGAACTTAGTCTACAAGCCTACCCAAAATCCCAAGCTCCACCAAAACAAAATTGCCCACAAGTCCCACTTAGAATCACTCTGTGCTCTGGAGACAGAGTTCGGGCCGAACTCTGCCTCCACACAGAGTTCGGGCCGAACTCTGTCCCCTAGAAATCAGGAACCCTAATTTTAGGGTTAGCTGGTTGCTAGCTGTCCAACGGCCAAATTTTTTGAATTCTCCTACCCGAATTCTGGCCGAATTCTGCCTCAAAAATCAGTATAAATAGGGCATAAATTCTCTCATTTTGAATCACTCAATCTTCTCTTCTCTTCTCTCCTACAAGCTCTATAAGCCATACCCTTCCCATCTACTAGCCACAAGCCTCCTAAGTCTCGAGTGCTCAGCATCTCTCAGTTAGGATTCTTGTGCAAGAGTGAAGAAATCGCTTGGACAATTCCAAGCAATCGCCACTGCGATTCTCTGTAAGAAGTTGACGTGCTCTTCTGAAGTAAAGGCACGGGTTGTAAGCTACTATTTCACAAATAGTGGATTTAATCCTGAGCTAGAGTTCTCAGGCCTGAACTAGTCCTCCATGAGGGAAACCAGGTTAAAATTGCTGTGTTTGCGTATGCTCTCTTGTCTTTCATTTACATTCCGCATTTTACTCTGATTATTCATTGTTCGTGAAAGAGTAATTTTTTAATTGGTCATTATATATATACTCTATTCACCCCCCCTCTAGAGTTGCCAAACTGTTCTTCAATTGGTATCAGAGCTCTGTTCTCTTTACAAGGACTAACATCCTAAGAGCTGATCCATGGCAACCACACAATCCTTGATTTCCAATCATGGTGAAGGTCAGTCCACTCATAGGCCTCCCCTATTTGATGGGACTAACTACACATATTGGAAAACAAGGATGAGCTTCTATCTTAAGTCTCTAGACTTTGACCTGTGGACTGTCGTCACTGACGGTTACAAAAAGCCCGCCAGGATAGTTGTCGATGGTGACCTCATTGAGAAACCACACGACAAATATTCTGTCGAGGAGAAGAAACAGGCAAGTCTAGATGCTAGGGCTATTAATGCTTTATTCTGTGCTATAGACAGGAACGAGTTTAACAGGGTCTCTACATGCACCACTGCTCATGAAGTATGGAGACTTCTGGAAGTGACGCATGAAGGAACCACTCAAGTCAAGGAATCTAAGATAAGCCGTCTCACTCAAGAGTACGAAGCCTTCAAGATGAAGCCAAATGAGACGATCACTCAAATGTTTACAAGATTCCTCGACATCATCAACCCGTTATCCTCGCTTGGTAAGCAGTACTCAAACCATGAGAAGATCCGCAAGCTACTCAGAGGGCTACCAAAGATTTGGAACCCTAAGGTGACAGCCATCATAGAAGGAAATGATCTCACAAGTATGTCTATGGAGACTTTGATGGGCAAGCTCATGACTCACGAGCTTGACCTCAAGGACTTCGAAGAGCCTGCTCCGAAGACCAGGGAGATCGCACTCAAAGTTCATCGACGAAAGATTGATCACGATGAGACTGAAGACGATATCTCAGATGATGAAGACCAAGCTCTCATGGTACGTAACTTCAAGAAATTCCTTCGCTTCAATCAAAGAAAGAAGGAACCACAAGAAGACGATGAAGAAGAACCAATCTGCTATGGTTGCAAAAAGACTGGACACGTCAGAAGAGACTGTCCGCTCTTAAAGAAAAGCAACCGGTATGAAAAGCCCTACAAGAAGAACTCATCAAAAAGGTATGCCAACACAAGCATTTGGCATGAAAGCGAAGCAAGTGACTCCGAGGAAGAAAAGGACTCTCCTCAAGACAAAGCAAATGTGTGCCTCATGGCAAATTCTACCAAGGTATCAAACGAAACTTTAGATGACTTCTCTTTTGATGAACTTGGCGATGCTTTCACCGATTTACTTGATGATCACAAAAAGGTTATCGGTAAATATAAACATGCCAAGGACAAAATCAAAAGTCTAGAAGATGAGATACAAAGAATTTCTTTACTTCTTGATAATGTTAGAAACACATCACCCACTAATGACACTGATGAAGTATCCAAGCTTAAATTAAGCTTACATGATGCTGAAGCACGTATTGAGCAACAAACTCAAGAAATCACTACTCTCAACACATTGCTTGCTGAAGAAAAGAGTAGACACAAGATTTCCATGACTAAGATATATGGCTTAAATATTAAGGTTACTGAACTGCAAGCTGCTACTAAAAGATTAGAAACCAAATTGGGTAAACAGGTTATTCAACCTCAAATCCAATCACATGGGCACAATACCACTCATGCTAGTCAACCAAGTCATTCTCATGCAGCACATAACCATGCATTTATATACACAAACTTTCACAAACCACGTGCACGTAAGAACAATTCTCACTTAGTACACAAGCATCATGCACAAAGACACAATCAACATCACTCCACACATAAAAATCATCATGCCATGCCATATAGACGAGATCATCATGCAATGCCATATAGACAAGGTCCTCATATACCATATAGACAAAATCATCATGTCATGCCATCTAGACAATATCAGCATGTCACACATCATAGACAATACCATCATTCTATGCCTCATAAATACCATCACCATGCCACTTATTCCATGCATAATCATCTTCACCATTCTAACTCTTCACATCATGTCCATCCTCATCCTGCTGCTTATAGATATTATTCTCATGCTCCTAGTATAAATAAGAATGCTATCTGTACTTATTGTGGATTACATGGACACATCTCACCACAGTGCAGAGTTAGAAGACTTGTAGATAAAAGGATATATGCTTGGTTTCCAAAGACTAACTTTTCAGGATCCTCAAGAACTCGGGTACCAAAGGTCACATCTACTCTTGATGTAGGTGGACCTTCCCTCCTCAACTAAAAGTAAGTGGATTCTCGATAGTGGATGCTCGCGGCATATGACGGGAGACGCAAATCTTTTTGCATCACTATCGATGAAAAGAGAAGGATACGTATCCTTCGGTAACAATCTCAAAGGGCACATAATAGGTAACGGTATCATTGGTCATCCTCCTTCTCCTGTTATAAAGGATGTCTGCCTAGTGACCGAGTTAAAGCATAACCTGCTCAGCATTAGCCATCTTGCTGATCATGGATATGATATTAACTTTGGACAAAACTGTTGCTATATCTATGATAGGTCAACAGGAGACATTGCTTTTGAAGGGAAAAGAGAGGACAATATCTATATTTTCTATCTCTCTATAAATACTAACCATGCAGGTAGATGTTTATATGCCCACAAAGACGAACGACTACTTTGGCACCAGCGTCTCGGTCATGCCAACATGGATGCTATATCCAGGCTTTCTACCAAGAAGCTAGTGAGAGGATTGCCTGACATCACATTCAAAAAGGTCACGGTATGTGCCGAATGTGAACTAAACAAGGCAACTAAATCCTTATTTCATTCCATCAACTCTGTAAGTACTACTAGACCCTTGCAATTACTTCATATGGATTTATTTGGTCCTAGTAGAATAGCTAGCCTTGGTGGCAAACTTTATGCTTTTGTTATTGTTGATGATTTTTCGAGATTTACTTGGGTTTTCTTTCTCGCTAATAAGAGCGACGCTATCTCTGTTTTCAAAGTTTTTGTAAATAAAGTTCAAAACGAAAAAGGCTACATGATTACTCGAATCCGAAGTGATCATGGAGGCAAATTCGTAAATTCAGATTTTGAAAGTTTTTGTAATGCAAATGGTTTTGATCATGAATTTTCTTGTCCTAGAACTCCTCAACAAAATGGTGTTGTGGAGCGGAAGAATAGGACTCTTGGCGATATGGCTAGAGTCATGTTGAATAAATTTTCTCTTCCGAAATATTTTTGGGCAGAGGCTGTAAGTACAGCATGCCACATTTTGAATAGGGTGCTTATTCGTCCCATTTCGAAGAAAACACCCTATGAGCTTTGGTTTGGGAGAACCCCAAATGTTTCTTATTTTAGAGTTTTTGGCTGCAGATGTTTTATCCTTAACACCAAAGACAACTTAGGCAAATTTGATGCCAAAGCTGACGATGGTATCTTTCTTGGTTATGCCGCCAAGAGTAAGGGATATAGAGTTTTCAATAAACGCTCACTTATTGTGGAAGAGTCAACAAATGTGACTTTTGATGAAGATAACAGTACAGCAAATACTCTTAATGATGACATTGAGCCATCAACTTCTACTCCAATGAATACTTCAACCGAAACTAATTCTTTGGAGGGTTTGCCTAAGAAATTCTCTTTCAAACCTTCTCATCCAGAAAATTTAGTCATAGGTGAAGTTTCACGTGGAGTTACTACTAGATCATCATTAAGAGACTCTGTTGCTAGCACTGCCTTCATTTCACAAGTAGAGCCTAAAAATATTTCTGAAGCTTTTAATGATGAATTTTGGATTTCTGCTATGCAAGAAGAACTCAACCAATTCGAGAGAAGCCAAGTATGGGAACTCGTTCCTAGACCGGTTAATCACTCTATAATTGGTACTAAATAGGTTTTTAGAAACAAAGTAAATGAAGATGGTTCAGTCACACGTAACAAAGCTCGTCTAGTAGCTCAAGGATACAACCAAGAGGAAGGTATCGACTACGATGAGACGTATGCTCCTGTTGCTAGACTATAATCCATTCGAATGCTTTGTGCTTTTTTTCAAAACTTTAAATTATTTCAAATGGATGTTAAAAGTGCTTTCTTGAATGGCTTTATTAAGGAGGAAGTTTATGTCAAACAACCCCCTGGCTTTGAAAATCACAAATTTCCCGACCACGTGTTCAAGCTAAAGAAAGCGCTTTATGGCCTTAAACAAGCCTCCAGAGCTTGGTATGAAAGGCTAAGCAGCTTCTTGCTTGAGAAAGGTTTTTCTAAAGGGAAAATTGACACTACACTGTTTATCAAATCCTTCAAAGACACCATTCTATTAATTCAGATTTATGTTGATGATATTATTTTTGGGTCTACTGATGAAACTCTTTGTCAAGAATTTGCCAAGTGTATGCAGACGGAATTTGAGATGAGCATGATGGGAGAGCTCAACTACTTTCTTGGTCTGCAAGTAAAACAACTGGCTAATGGAACTTTCATCTGCCAATCAAAGTACACCAAGGACATGCTGAAAAAGTTCGATCTTGACAACATCAAACCAATCAGCACGCCAATGGCCACTTCAACCAAACTCGAACCAGATGAGAGCGGCAAACCTGTTGATCAACGTAAGTATCGAGGTATGATAGGCAGCTTACTTTATTTAACTGCTAGTCGTCCCGATATCATGTTCAGTGTTTGCCTATGTGCTAGATATCAAGCTAATCCTAAGGAATCACACATGACCGCAGTTAAGCGTATCTTTAGATACCTTAAGGGTACGGTTACAGTAGGCCTATGGTATCCCAAGTTAACATCATTTGATCTTATTGGTTACTCTGATGCTGACTTCGCTGGATGCAAGGTCGACCGTAAAAGTACGAGCGGCACGTGTTATTTATTAGGAAAAGCTTTAGTCTCCTGGTTTAGCAAGAAACAGAATTCTGTTGCACTATCCACAACAGAAGCTGAATACATAGCAGCTGGGCGTTGTTGTGCACAAATTCTGTGGATGAAGCAAACCCTGGAAGACTATAAGTTATCTTTCATGCATATTCCTATATTCTGTGACAATACTAGTGCCATCAATTTGACTAAGAACCCTGTATGCCACTCACGCACTAAACACATTGAGATCAGACACCACTTTTTGCGTGATCATCAGCAAAATGGCACGATTAACTTAGAATTTATTGACACTGATCATCAGCTGGCAGATTTCTTTACTAAGCCACTATCCGAAGAGCGTTTCAATTTTCCTTGTCGTGAACTTGGAATCTTAGATGAAGCAGTCATAAATTGAAACTCACCTGCGTAAATATCGAGTATATTGTGATTCTTTTACGAAGAATTTGGTATGGGTACAAGCCGAAAGGGTCCTTCTGACAACAAGGCGTAAAAGCCTAAGCGACACGGTGCACTAGTCCTCAGGACTACCGCTAGCTGGGATCTGGCCCCTGCAGCTAACCCATGGCAAATTTGGACTATTGAACCACAATATATATCCTTATTTATTATATGGCTCGTTTCGATTTAATATTGCCTAATTGATATTTTCTAAAAAGTTCATTCTGTTTTCTGTGTACATCTCCTTCTCTATCTATTCTATTCTCTTTGGTGTCCTCAACTTTCTTTTGTTTAACTCTTAAATCTTTTTCTTTGTTATCATTTCTTGTTATTCTTCAACTTTTGTTTTCATTTTAGCCTTTGTTCTGTTCTGGACCAATGATCCAGAACTCGGGCCGAACTCTGCTCCTATCCGAGTTCGGGCCGAGTTCGGTCCCTTGGTTCCAGGGTCGGGATCTGGCTCTGCCGTTGGATCTATTCTAATCCAATGGTCAATATTTCACCCGACCAAAGACAAAATCCTACTTTATGTCGGGATTCTTTCTCTCCCCTTTACTATTACCACCTTTTCTCACCTATACACACTCTTTCCTTGAAACCCTAACCCTAGTTTTTGATCTAGAGTGCCTCATTGCTTCTCAAATCAAGAAAAAGGTGTCTCCTCTCCATTCTCCTCCATTGTTCTTTACCTGTTTGAGGTACCATTTTTTTTTAAATCTTTTAATGGCTCCTTGCTTGTTCAATCGCGGGAAGAGGATTCGAGTTGAGAGTATTTCCTCTTCGGATTCTCCTCCATCAATTGAACAAATCATTGAACAACTTCAACCACCTCACCCTTTGTTCAATCCACCTCGTCCTCAACATCCTTCCACTTATGACAATAGACTTTTTGTCTCACTTGATGCATCAAACAACTGGTTTAGTGACTTTCGGAATCGTCAGGTATTCACAGGACATCCTATCAATTTTTCCATATTCTCTCAATATGATTCTTTATTCCATGACCTCTATTTTGATGAACTAGTCACTACATCTTCTGCTATTTATCGTCATGCCGTTTAAATGTTCTACTGCAACTTAACCTTTGATGACCTTCGTATTTATTCACGAGTTGCTGGTATCGATATCTCGTTTGATGACTTTGAACTAGCCGAATATCTTGATCTTCTTGAGCCAAGTTCTTGGGAAAGGCTTGTTGATGCTCGCTCGTTCCGTTTTCCCAACGGACTTTCACTTGAAAGCTTCAAGGACGATTTGTGCACTCCATACACACGTCCTCGAAAGCTCATGACGAAATATCTCAACCCATATTTTTCTGATCTTCATTGGATCATCTCTAATACCATTCTACCCAAGATCGGTTCCCCTGATGAAATCACTTATCTTGACATTTCTGCTCTTTATCATCTTCACTTTGGAATTCATTTCAATCTTCCACGTACTATGATGGACTGGATGATTCGCTGTAGGAGGAAACCACGAGCTTTGGTTTATCCTCTGTATCTTCCTATGATCTTTCGTGCTTTTCGTATACCACTTGATGCTTGTCCGTTCCTGCCGGCACCTACCTTTCTATCTAAGGTACGACGCTTTCAGCCTGTTGCTACTACTGAGTTGACTGCTGATGAGGAGCCTGACGCCCCTCCGCTCGGTCAGACTGCACCTCCTGCCAACCTGGATTCGCTTCAGACTATGCTTCGCGATCGTTTTGCTATTGAGGATGATCGCTGGACGCAGCAGGATTATCGTACCACTCTGCAGATTAGTGCCCTTGGGAACTCTCTGCATGATATGCGGTATTCGCTTGCTCGTCATCCTGATTTACATGTGCCTATTGAGCGGGATCCACATCGCTCGGGTCATCGTCTAGACGATCCGTGGGTCATGCAGTATATGGATCCAGATGATACTTTTGTGGATCTTCAGATGTTCCAGGATCTTTTCGTTGGCCCTTTCCCTGGTTCTTCAGATGTTCCAGGACCTTCTGGTGCTCCGTAATGGAGACTGGCTTGTTATGCTGCTGCCACTGCTGATGGTCTTAGTTGCTTTATGTTTTTAGTTATTTAGTTATGGATTTATGTACTGGATTTTTATCTTAGAACCCTGATGATGTGTTTGACATTCTGATTGGTGGATATCATTTTATGCTATTTCTCGTAGTTTCTTTTATGCCAATGCACTCTCTTGTCTAGTATTATACTATTTTTTTTCTCTTGGTGTGGTTGCATTACTATTCATTGCTTATTTATATTGCTAACTGCCAAAAAGGGGGAGAAACATATGTATATTTTTGTGCTGGCTTGTTTTGGGAAACTTTTACAGGTTCTATGCAGGTTCTATGCATTCATCTGTGTATATCTGTGCTCGTTCTGGGAATATGTTATCTATCAGGTTACAGGGTATATGCACTGTTTACGGGGGAGAGCTACTACTTCTAGCTCGGAACCGTTCACTGATTACGGGGGAGCTATCCGATTCTAGCTCTGCATCAGTTATGGGGGAGCTATGTTGTAATCAACTGTGTCAAGGTATGAATATTGAAATATACATATATTATTTTGTCAATTATCAATATGGGGGAGATTGTTGACACAAAGTCACAGTCAACCAAATATTGACTACATTGACTAAATAATATCTGTATAAATTCAATACGACACACGACGTCTGCTTTCAGTTCGGGACAAACGACAGCTCAGTTTCCGACTCTCAGTATATTTTCGAGTCTGTACTTTTTCATTTCATTGAGTCTAGAAGTATGTACTCTGAGTTATGCTGAGCTCTTGGAACTTAGTCTACAAGCCTACCCAAAATCCCAAGCTCCACCAAAACAAAATTGCCCACAAGTCCCACTTAGAATCACTCTGTGCTCTGGAGACAGAGTTCGGGCCGAACTCTGTCCCCTAGAAATCAGGAACCCTAATTTTAGGGTTAGCTGGTTGCTAGCTGTCCAACGGCCAAATTTTTTGAATTCTCCTACCCGAATTCTGGCCGAATTCTGCCTCAAAAATCAGTATAAATAGGGCATAAATTCTCTCATTTTGAATCACTCAATCTTCTCTTCTCTTCTCTCCTACAAGCTCTATAAGCCATACCCTTCCCATCTACTAGCCACAAGCCTCCTAAGTCTCGAGTGCTCAGCATCTCTCAGTTAGGATTCTTGTGCAAGAGTGAAGAAATCGCTTGGACAATTCCAAGCAATCGCCACTGCGATTCTCTGTAAGAAGTTGACGTGCTCTTCTGAAGTAAAGGCACGGGTTGTAAGCTACTATTTCACAAATAGTGGATTTAATCCTGAGCTAGAGTTCTCAGGCCTGGACTAGTCCTCCACGAGGGAAACCAGGTTAAAATTGCTGTGTTTGCGTATGCTCTCTTGTCTTTCATTTACATTCCGCATTTTACTCTGATTATTCATTGTTCGTGAAAGAGTAATTTTTTAATTGGTCATTATATATATACTCTATTCACCCCCCCTCTAGAGTTGCCAAACTGTTCTTCACATACAGCTCATGCATTGTCTAATACTAAAATTAACTAACATTTCGAATTAAGGGGTTGAAGGTTAACATTACATTCATAGACATTCCACTATATTGAAAACTAAAATTGGCTTGGCAATAGGAAAAGGAAGGTATATATACTTACATGGACAGTTCAGTGTTCGAACAACCTAAAATGAACTAACATTCAATCTAAATATCAGCTATGCATTGGTTCTATGTCTACATATGAAATCTGATATTGCATTTACAATATTTATACATTATGCATTCATATCTATCATTACATATATACCTTGCATTTATATCTAGCATTCATTATATACTATGGAACCTACATATTCATCACAAGCCATACTTATACATGCTTACATTAGATAGGATACTTACACCTCATACATTATTTATTTAACCATTTACTCATGCTTGCATTCTCTATTTAATTACATAATGTATATACATTAACATGGGTTAAAATCAAATAGAACATTATATTACACACAAGGGTGCACAAGATGCATATGCCGAATAGTAACTCCTACTAATAATCAATACTGTACCATCTCAGCATGAATTAAAATTTAGGATTAAAGTATGTTATAGATCTATGTGTTAGCTTTCCGAAACTTCAAACGGATTGCGTTTTCGTTTTCGGAAACTCCCGGAATCGCGAAACACCGAGAACGCGTTTATCTTTCGTACAGCTGACACTCAAATAATTCTCCAGAGAGTTACAGAAAGAATTAGGCCTATTAATACATGTTTTTGGAAAGCTAACTTCAATACGCTTCTTTTAAAAAAAACGAAAGATTAAACCGAACTTTGAGGTAGAAGTTATGATATTTCTAAGTTATGGCTGAAATTAAAAATGTGGATAAAAATCATGACGGATTTAGGTAGTTGAGACAAAAGAACACAAGTATATAACATAATATATCAAGAACTCACTCTCTACACTAATATATATATAATATATATATATGAGATACTATAGAACACATCTCCAATACAAAAATATGAGATTAAACATGTAATAATTCATTCATACATAACAACAACACATAGTGTGTCCAAATTTGGGATTTTTTCACATGGACACAACCACAACACAAAGGACACTCCTATGACCTCCAAATGGACACAAAATGGACACAAATAGAGATACAACCATGGGGGTCATTCCTATGGGTTCAAAATAGACCTATATGCATGAGGAAATGAAAAGAAGAAAGGATTTATACCTCCCGGTAGATCGAATCGAAGAAAAGCCTTCCCGGAGCGACACCGACACGTAGAGATTCCAAAAGGACACGAACGAGCTCCAAATCCTCCCAAACTTGGGTAGCTTCCTCCTTAGCTAGAATGGAGAAGGAAAAAAGAAGATTTGGTGGTGAAATGGAAGGATTTGGTGGAAAAATTGCTAGGGATTGCTCTCTAGGAATTTGGGAAAGAACAAGAGAGAGAGAGTGTGGATGAGAATAATGAAATGAACTTGAGCCTATCCTCTCCCAAAGTGGCTGGCCATATGGGGCTATTTGTCCTATTATGGTAAGGTCCAAAATGCCCCCACTAACCTATTCTATGAGTATTAGGAAAGGGCTAATTGGTTGTGGCTAAATTAGTCATTCTAAAGTCTCTAATCACACTAACCTTATCCATAATAATTAGTCTAACCTCTAACTAAAATATTTCTATCATGTGGACTAAAATTAATATCATGTGGGCCATGCCTAACTAGTGTGTGGGTCCCACTAGAGTCAAACTACCCCCGGGTCCCCGTTTCAAGTCGGATTGAGTTGAAATTCGAACCCGACTCAAATAATCCCAAAACAATATCATAAATAATAAAATAAATTTTAAAAATATTTCAAAAATACAAAATGACAAAAATACCCCTATTCCTGAAAACTGGGGGTGACAAATTTCCTCGAAATTAAAACCAAACAATAGTAAAATGTCAAAATCACAAGTCATAATTTTAAATAGTTTAAAAATGATTAAAAATCACCAAAAATCATAATATAAAATAATAATCAATAAATAATAATTATAATTATAAAATTTCAAAATTACCCTCATCTGGAAAACTGGGTGTTACAATCCTACCCACCTTATAAAAATTTCGTCCTCGAAATTAAGATGATCGTACCCCCTTCTATGTCAAACATAGTCAAGGGTCAATCATTAGTCAATTTCTCAACATCCAAGTACTTGGTCATCAACTGGTCAACTTCTTAGGGTTTTACCTATGCTATCTATCTAGGTGTTGGCAACTAGAATTTAGCAAAAGAGAAACTCTATAATAGACTAGCTCTTAACTTCCCAATCCTATCAAGTCACCTATACCTAAATACCTACAAGCTAAGCACATGAATACCAAATACCACATATATATATATGCCCAAGAACAACAACCCATCACATATATCCTAAGTATATCATATATATATATCCGAAAGCTGCTGAGACACCCACCCCAGCTGGCATGACTGGGGCTGCGGTACCGGGAGCTGGCTGCTGAAGGTGAGAGGTGGCAGACCCCTCTGTAGCGGCTACTGTACCAGAGCGATGTGATCGTGTCTCCACCATCCTGAAGACAGATCGAAAAGGAAGTCAATACTGAGCAGGAATCGATAAATCAAAGGAGGACAGTTTATTGCAAAGAAGACAAGTCAGTAAGATATGTAGATGGCATGAATTGAAGCAGAATTTTTCCTAACTGTGATTGAGTACCTCTCCGTTAAAGCCTATCTATCAATCCTATCGCAGGCTCGCAGCAGTACAACTAAGTCGCCGTACTACCACGATATTGCACTAATACGACTCTCGACCTGCATGGACCACCACTAAAAACGTGTCACGACCCGCACCCACTGTGAGGGTACGTACGAATATGTAACGACGCCCAGCCTACGCCGCAGTGTCGGCGGTAGAACGTTGTCCTAGGTTACTATCTAACCAGCAACTCACGCAATTATAATGTACTCATCATGATTTACTCCGAACGGAGGACAAGTATAAGATATTGAACTCAATCACAGTCTAAGTACGATAAGATAAACACAGAAGAATTAAACTAAGAATAGAAGAACAACTACTAAAATAATAACAAATCTCAACAAATCTCAAATACTACACAAGTCTCAAAACTTCTATAACAAGTTCAACATGGAAACAAATGCTAGTCTACTAAACTAAATCTCGATCACTCCTGAGTGTCGGGGCCAAAGGTAGTCATCCCATCTCCGGGTCCATAATATGTAGGACATGTGTCCTCACGGCAATCATTTGTAAAATTTTAACAGGTCCAGTCAGGACAGGAACGAGTACAACTCATCATGAAATCCCAATTAAATGACAGAGAACTATAAAGCAGTTATAAACAGTTTTATTGATAAAATATGGCAGTTTGTATACAGGTGATGGTATAGAGGAACAGTTAAGATACAAGAAAAGTAAGGTAAGTAAAAACAAGAGAAGAAACATAGCAATAAGGACTGTAAATAGAAACTAGTTGAACTAGAGCAACAGGATATAAGTCCAGTATGTAAATGTAAACAAGTACAAAACCCAAATAAATCCAGACAACATGAATCTGATACCAGGTGGTTCCAGTACAAGATGAGTCCGGTATAAGGTGAGTCCAGTTGGTGATCAAAGGTTCCAGGGTGAGTCCAGCCTGTACTCTAACAGTGTGTTTTAAAATATCGGGATCGACATGTGAACGGCTGTAGGTAATATGGCACATCACACACCTGGCCGAGTGTGAGATGGCTATTATTCCAGTATAATTCCAAGGGAGTGGTTCCAGTATTTGGGTATGTTCACATGTCTATTCCAATATTTCCCCGCCCAGCAAGTACAAGTGAATCCAGAAAACGACACGAGAAATCGGGATGAGTCCAGCCAAACATAATGATACCAGCAAAAGATTCCAGAGTGATTCCAGTAGGTGGTTCCAGTAGTGATTCCAGAAGGTGATGCCAGTAGTGGTTCCAGAAAATAGAGGCCAGACAGATGGTAGGTGTGTCGCATACATGAATCCAGAAATATCCATACGTGTTGTAAGAATCACATAAAACTATCTAGAACTGAAGTACAATAATTGACAAGTAAATGGAAGAACTATCAGAGAATGTACTCGCCTGTATCCGGTAAATCTGGAGAATATATACTGTCCGAGGAGTGGTGTCTGTCTCCTATAGAACAGTACAAGTCACAACGAGTCCAGAATAGTAATAAGATGCACTACGATGCATACTACATGAATCTAGGTCAATCTAGACCAAAGTTAACTCTTGGTCAACTCTGGTCAACCCTAGAAGTCAAACTAGGTCAACCAAGTCAAACCTAAGTCAAACTAGTCAAACTAGTCTAACAAGGCTATTCTAAGTCTAACTAGACTACACAAGTCTAATCTAGGCTCCACACTGACACACAGGCACAACCATAGGCCATAGGTTAAGAGACTAGGCCATAGGCTAACCCAAGTCTATACAACCTACAAAACATCTATACACATAACACATGTATATATATATATATATATATATATATATATATATATATATATATAGTACACATATAGATCTATTAAATAATATAACTAGAAAACACCCTATAGGCTAATGTGTACACCAAACCACACTATAGGTTAAAACATTTATATATGCATATGTATAGAGAGGGACACATAAAGTGTGTGTCATAAGAAAGTGTGAGACATAGAGTGTTCAAGTGTGTGTGTGTGAAGAGGGTGATAGGTGTAAACAGTGAGTGTGAGAGGGTACATGAATACAAGAGTGTGAGTGATACTTGGATATGCTAATGTGTGTGGTGAGTGACTTGTGTGTGATGAGTGTATACATGAGGGTGCACTAGTGTCAAGAAGTGTGGTGTGTGTCATGAGTGAATGTGAGGGTGTGTGTGAGTGTTAGGCTAGAGTGTTGTGATAGGTAGAGGGTGTGTGTGTCATAAGGTATGTTAGCTATGGCATGCAAAATTTGGAAAAATATTAGGACACTCCCAATCTCAGTTTTAAGACAGTTCAAAACAGCCCAACAACTCTATATCACACATTGTCACCCCCAGTTTTCAAATTAGGGGTATTTTCATCATTTTCAAGTTTTAAAATATTTTAGGAATTTTATTTGACTTTATATGATTTTTAGGAATTTATTTGAGTCGGTTTGAATTTTATCCAATTCGGACTCAATTTGGAGACCCGGGTAGCCTGGACCCTAGTGGGACCCCCATACTAGCTGTGTTTGGCCCACACACTATCATAATTAGGCTAGAAATCTTTAACCCTATTTTTATGACTTAATTAGTCATTTTAGAGACTTAATTAGTCGTTTAGAATCAAACCGAACCAACCTGAATTCAATTAGACCAAAATTAAGTCTATTGGGTTGGGGCTTATTGGATCCAACCCAAGACCCAATAAGCCCATGGCCGGCCACATAAACCCCCCCCCCCCCCCCTTTGTCTTCTCCATTAAGCAAACCTTCTCTCTCTCTCTCAAATTCAATTTTCTCTCTCAAGCTTCTTTCTTCCTCAAGGACAAGCCTAGGTATGTCATATAATCCCCAATTATTACTCTTTTCTATTCATGTCTTTCACATTAAATGTAGAGAATTGGATTCTCTACATTTTGCCCTCTATTTATAGGTTTTTCCCTAGAGATTAGGTTAGAGTTAATTAAGGGTTTTTATATATTTAATGGTATATGTATATATATATATGTATATATGAATGTAAATATATATGTACATATATGTTTAAATGTATTTGTGTGTGTGTATTTGTGGGAGGATGAGAGAATGAGAGATGGTGGTGGTGGTGGTGTAGAGAGTGGTAGTGGTGGAGTTGTCATGAGTGTTGTGTGTGTGTGTATGTGTTTATATATATATATATATATATATTTTTTTTATGTGTTGTCATGTGTGTATGTGTTTATATATATATTTTTTTTTTTTTTTGTGTTTATATATATATATATATATATATATATATATATATGTGTGTGTGTGTGGTGTGTGTATGTGTATGTGTTTATATATATATATATATATATATATATATATATATCTATATATATATATATATATATATATATATATATATATATATATATATATATATATATATATATATATAAAAATATATATATATATATATATATATATATATATATATATATATATATATATTTTATATATTATATTTTTATATATATAAAATATATATATATATATATATATATATATATATATATATATATATATATATATATATATTTTATATATATATATTTTATATATATAAAATATATATATATATATATATATATATATATATATATATATATATATATATATATATATATATATATATATATATATATATATATATATATATATGGTTGTGTGTATATATATGTATCTATATGTGTGTGTGTGTGTGTGTTTATATAGATATATGGAGATGTGTGTGTGTTTATATATATATATAGTGGGATGGATAGATATATATATATATATATATATATATATATATATATAGATATCTAAGTAGCTATAGGTATATATAGATATGTGTATATATATATATATATATATATATAGATATATATAGAGAAAAAAAAAATATAGATATATATAGAGAGAGGTGAGTGAAGGAGAGTGAAAGAAGATGAAGGAGAAGAAGAAGAATGGGAGGGCAGCAGCAGCTGCAGTAGAGTAGCAGCAGCAGCTGCAGTAAAATGCAGCAATGGCAGCAGCAGGAGCTGCCTTAGCAGCTCCCCCCCCCCCCCATACACCCCCCTATTCACCCCCCATTGACCCCCTAGCATCCTATATATATATGTATATATGTAGGTAGATATATATAGATATATATATATATATATGTATATATATAGATAGATAGATAGATAGATAGATAGATAGGAAGTTAGAATGAAAGATAGAGGAAGAATTAGAAGAAGAATGAAAGAAAGAAAGAGGAAAGAATAGGAAGAAATGAGAAGGAATTAGGGTAGGTTAGGAATTTGAAGAAGAATAGGAAGGAAGAATAAGAAGAAGAATTAGAGATAGAAGGATTAGGAGAAGAAGTTAAGAAGAAGAAGAATTAGAATTGAGATCTAAAGAGGAGAATTAGAATGAGAGCAAAAAGGGGAGTTTTGGTAGAAATCGAGTTAGAAGGAAAAATTGAGCCCGGAGTATGGGATTGCGACGAAACTTGACATAGGCCTAGGTTATGTGATTTAGATTTTGCGGGTAAGCTCCCGAGTGGAAATCGGGGTCGTAGGACGCCGGTATCGCGCCGTATCAGCGCATATCTTAAAATATTCAAGATATCTGCAACGGGCCATAAGGTGGACTAGACGTCCACTTTATCTAGGTATTTTGGTAGATAATGAACCTATAGGATAGTACCCTACTACCCTAGGGAGCACGGGTCAAAATAACTAGCGTAGGTAGACTAACTGGATAATCGCCGAAGGTAGAATTTTACCCTTTTTAGGGGAAAAATAGGGAATTGGCCCATGGCCAAGATTTGAGTTTCCAAGTCCAAGATGGACTTGGATATGGGTTGTATAGGTTGGTAATGAGTAGGATTAGCTGTCTAAACCTAGTCTTGGACCCGGTTGACCACGGTTGACTTTTTGGACTAAAAGTCAACTATGGGTCAACACTTTACCCAATTTAGTTCTAAATTCCTTTTAACTTGGACAGTTGACTAAAAGTCAACTATTAGTCACCAGTGACCTAGAGTTGACCTAGAGTTGACCAGAGTTGACCCGTTGACCAAAAGTCAACGGTAAGCCAGTTTTTGACCTAGATTGATCCGGATTGATGTCTAATATTCTCCCATGACCAAGATTGACCCGACTAGACATGTTTTGACCTAGAATGACTAAATAAGGTTTATTTTGATTTAACTTTACTTCCTAAACATAGTATTGATACGTCTTGTTCTCTATAGGTCCTCGAGACACTGCAGTTGATCCAGTCGACGTATATTATCATCTTACAGGCGAGTACATTCTCTGATACTTATTCCCAATTTATGATAACTGTTATGATTCATGTACTTAGTATTGATATGCTTATTCCCGGCACATGGTTCTCACGGATTGGTATTCTTGGATTCCGGCGAAAGATGTTTTCTCCTTCTTAGGTTGGGATGTATTGTGCAAGCACCCTTGTAGCTCTTGCTCAATATATGGTCACTGATTCTAGAGAAGGCTAGCTACCTTCTCATTAGAATCCCGTACAGTGACCTGTCCTGTTTGGATCTATTCTACCAGTTGGGGTAGGGGGAGTAGTAGCGTATGCCTGTGATCATATCCCCTTGCATTCTTGAACAGTGTGAGTCATATACCGCACTTATGACTTGCCAGACCGATTCTCGACAGGTATCCAAGCCGATCACAAGCTGAAACTATTACTCACACACATTGGATATATAGCTTACCTTGATTTGTGTACATGCCATGATCATGTTCTATTTTCTTGTTCTAGCTCTAGCTTTACAGCTTACCATGCCATGATACATACATGTACACTCCATGATTCATTGTATATGCTCTATTTACAGTCTTATAGTTTTTATTCTATCTTGAGATCTGTTATGAGATATATGTACTCGTTCCATCCTGACTGGACTGTTGATAAAATATTACAGATGTCGACGAGGGAGATTACAGTACCTACTACGGTCCGGACGACGTAGTGGGCCTAGACCTGGTCCCACAGGGCGTAGCTCCGTCTGACGAGACTATACCACTTGTTTAGTTAGAGTAGGTCTTTGTACTGGACTTAGTTTCCAGTTACTTTTTGAGACTGTATTATATTTGGACTGTATTAGAGACTGGACTTGTATATTATTTGTATCTGGACTTGACAGGTTATATTTTATCATCTTGTTGTCTTTATCTTTCAGTCTTTACTTATCGTCTTAGAGTTGTGATTGAGTACTTATATATATTCATTGATTGTCCTCCGTTCGGAGTTGACTATATTCTCGACAGGTTTTGTTATATATATAAACTGTTGTCAGACTAGAAAATCCACAGCATTCCACGCCATTTTTCTGGTGAGGGCTGGATGTTATCGCGTCACGTGCCCTTTTAGCGGGTGCGGGTCGTGACACGTTTTAGTGGTGGCCCACGCAGGTCCTGAAGTCACAATTAATGCGATGTCGTAGCGGTACTCGTCTTAGAGTGTTGACTACGAGCCTGTGTTACACATAGGAAGTAGTAGGCTAAGAGTGCTCAATCACAGTAGGATCTTTCCTTGCTTATCTTGCTTACTGTCTTTGATATTGATTTACTGCTTTCTAGCTGTCCTCCTTTGATATTGCCTTCATGTGCCATATTGATATCTTCTTCTCAATTTGTCTCTAGGATATTGATGACTCATTCTCCTGGCGAGGAGCACGGGGAGACGGAGAGGTCTGCCACTTCTGGCGGACAGGCTCCGGTCACTTCCCCGACTGATGGGACTTCTGTTAGGGCTCTCGGAGGTACTCCTCCAGCTACCTCGATGACCGTCCCTGGGGCCATTGCGGGAGCTCTTCCCGTAGTGCCAGGGGCTACAGCGGGAGCTGCCGGGGGTATTCTTCCTCCTCGGCAGGGGACTCCTCCGGTGATGATGGGAGCTATTCCTCCATTGCCTTCTCTGCCCACAGACATAGGGCAGATGCTAGCGTTCTTTCACCGGGTGCTGGAGGCCCAGTGTCACGACCCGTTACCCAAATTGTTGGGCCGGGCCGAGCCATGTCCAGCCTACGCTTAAGATAAAGCGCAGTAAGCTGTTCTAGAGATAACAAGATGAGACTAAATGTGCTAACAATTCTATAAGTGGAGAAGAATCATAAATGCTCCAAACACAAAAGTCGTCTCATATATAGAAATAAGTCCAAAGTACAAGTCTGAAATATAAAACTGGATACATGTCCAGTTACAAAATGATAGAGTCTAATACATGACTACACTAAGTATCCCAAGTAGCTAAGCAAACTAGACGAGTCTCCCCGCAGGAACATCCTCGTAAAGCATAGCCGGGTCCTCGGCAGTAACTCCATAGTATGAGTCGCAGAGTAACTCCTCCTCAGTAAGTATACCTACAACGTTATCCTGTCAGGACGGGAGCAAGTACAACCTCTACAACTAAAGTACTGAACATATAATGAAAGAGATGTACAACAAGGATCATGGTGTGATAAGTCTATAAAACAGGAATACTGGAAACATGTCATCATGGTACAACTGGGATCACAGTATCATAGCAACATAGGGAACATGGCATCTATCTCATGTCGTATCACAATCATGTCATCATAATCTATCATGGCAAGGATACATATGTCATAGAGACAGATGTATATGTAATGTTTAAAACTGTAGCAGGTACGTGATCGGTCAATAGGTATACAATGTGCTGTGGCACATAATAAAATGTACTTCCGTACAAGTGATAGGGCGAGAGATGTACATACGCACAAATCTGCCTTGGTAAGTAAGGCCTACGGCGCTGTAACATATAAAATGAAACATTGCTCGGTACTATATAGGGGGGGCATGATCACGTACTCTACTATCAGTTTTTCCCATACCCATATTCTAATCATGTGAGAGATACATCAAGATGGTTCTAAGCATGGTAGTAATGGAAAGTACAACATGTGACGTTTTAACTTGCTATCCCAAGGATCAGCATTTAACATGGTTAATACATGTTCTAGCATTAAAAGACAGTAAATGAGTTTGTAGATGTACTTGCCTCTAGCAAAGTAAAACAAGCTGCGATAAATGCTATGGATGTCCAGTAACTCGTCACTGTAAAAGTAAATACAACAACTTAGTTTTACACTAAGCTAAAACACTAGGACACTAATCTGGTAAAACACGACTTGTGATTGGGCACCTAGCCAAAATGATGACTTGGACTAGGAGACCAAGGTGGGGGTGACACACTATGTTAACTAACATTCTAGGGTCCTTACACTAGTGAGGGATAGGGTTCAAAACGGCTAAAACTCAAAAATAGCACAAAAGCTACAAGTCGTAATTAATTAATAAATAAATCAAAAGACTATTGTGTCCTAACAATTTTAGAGATAGGCAAAAAGTCTAGTTTTTCTTAAAGTAAAGTATCAAAGTGATTCTTGTTAAACATAGAAATTTATTATAATTTTTCTGGAATTTATTAACCAGTACAAATATTTTATAAAAATCAGTTTTCCTAAGTATACAGAAAGTGAGTTTTGGTTTCATATGCTAAACTAGTAGCAAAACAATAATTTAAATACTACAAAAATTATACTAAATTTGCCAACTTAACAAAGTATCTAAAAACTATTTTTCCATAATTTTAGCAATACTTTAAGTATTTTTAGAAGATCAAAAACAGCAATGCACACAATAATTAATTATCTGCTTATTTTGTCCATGTACATAATTTGAACCAAAGTTCAAATACAGGACCCAAGGCCATGAATCAAGCCCAATATGACTTGTACAGGTCTTGAATGTGTGAAAACACATTTGAGCCCAAATACCCATGCTAGGCTTGGACATCAAATGGTTGCAGTAATTTAAATACAATAAAAATATAATTTGGTAATAGACAAAATAAATATTATTATTTTAATAAGGTAAAGTTTGTACAAAAGAAAATACACATACCTATGCTAAAAGTATATATGGATATATGAAGAAAATACTTAATTTATAGAGTATATATATATATATAAATATATATATATATATAAGAATACACTTAATAATATAGTGTATATATATAATATATATATACATAGGAAAATGTATATATAAACATATATATATAAAATTTACTAACTAGAAAATATACATACATATATATAAAATACTGTAAAATACAGTATATACATATATATACATATATACTAATATATATACATATATACATATATATTAATATATATAAAACAAAAGAGAAAAAAAAAAGAAAAGAAAAAGAAAACAAAAAGAAAACACAGGGGGGGGCTCGAACTCAGCCAGCCAGAGAGGGGGGGGGGTTTCAGTGTTCACGCGCTGGCCAGTGGGCCAGCGGCCCGTTTTGTTAGGGATAGGGTTAGGGTTAGCTTTGTTTTAGGTTAGGTGATATTATAATAAAAAAAAAAATATAAATACGAGCCTGTGTCCTGACAGTTAGGGACACAGGTGTCTTGTATCCTAGGCTAGCACGACACGTACGAGTCGATTCACCCGTGTCCAGTTCCACGCTCGTGTTTGCCAGGACACGGCGAACAAACTAGACTCATCACGAGATACGCACGACACAAGAAAACGTTGCTACGTACGTGTCCGGTCGTCGAAGGGATTTTCGATGGCTCTGGACGGCGGAGGAGGCGATGGGATGGTGGCGCTCGGGTGGCGATCGCCTCGTCTCGTCGGGGCGAACTTGCTGATGGTGGTGGTGGTGGATGAGGGCGTCGGGTTGGTGAGAACGGGGCTTCGCCGGAGTTAGGGCTTCGGCGAAGAAGTTTGGGGAAGAAGGGGCGGCGCTGGCGGTCGTGGGGGAAAATTAGGGTTAGGGTTTTGTCGAGGGGGATGAGGGGAGTTTTATAGAGGGGTTGATGGCGGTGGGGGCAGCCGAGAAAGGCGGGGGCAGCGGCGGCAAGTCGGTCGGGCAGGGGGTGAGAGCTGGAGGAGAGAGAGAGGGGGAGCTGTCGGTCGGGGGGGGTGTGTTTGGTAAATTACAAATTAAACCCTAGAGTTTAGGAATTTACCAATAGGTCCTATCAGAGCCTATATGCAAAAAAACAATTTGCATTCCACATACAAAAATAATTTAACTATTGCAAAATGACTATTTAAATAATTTAGAAAATTACAACCAGTTATTAAAACAATTTAAAAATTACAAAAATGATATTAAAATAATTCAGAAAATTGCAAATTAATATTTTTGTATTTAAAACTCATTTAAACATCATTTAAAAATTCTAGAAAAATTTCTAAAAATTCTAATAATTATTTTAAGGCTATAAATAACATTAAAAATTAATAAACAATAATTAAATAAAATTTTGAAAAACAGGGGCTTACAAGTCTTCCCTCCTTGAAAAATTTCGTCCTCGAAATTTACAAGAATTGAAGACCCGACAATATTCTAACATAGCAAGCAATGCAACAAATGACTAAGGCTACGATCAAAACTAACCTCCTGAAACCTGTTCCGGCTCCGGCTCAAGGACTAGGCTATAAGTCCTCCCCTGGGGTCCCTTGGCTACTGGGCAGTCCCGAATCTGATGGATGGCAGACCCACAAGCTAAACACTGTCCTAACCTCTTCCTGCAGACGACGAATTCATGCCCTGGTCTTCCGCAGAAAGAACATATGGCTCCCTTCTGCTGCTGCTGTCGGGGTCCCGGGGCTCTAACTGGCGGGGTCTGATGATGTGATGTAAGGGGATGGTAAGTCTGCTGGGGTGGCGTCGGTGCTCTCTGCTGGAAAGCCTGACGCTTGGACGGTCCCTCATGATGTACAGAAGCCGGCCTCTTGCTAGACAGAAGACGCTCCTCAATGCTCCGGGCTAACTCTAGGCTCTGGTAGTAGTCAGTCGTACCGTTCGCCACTATAAGAATGCCAATGTCTGGAACTAGACCATGGCAAAACCTACGGGTCATCTCCTCTGGATCAGCAACCAGACTAGGAGCAAAACGGCTCAGGCGACTAAACTCTCCCGCATAGTCATCAACAGAACGGTTTCCCTGCTGGACGTTCTGGAATCGTAGCCCCATGGCTACTCTAGCAGCGGTCGAGAAGAACTTCTTCTTGAACTGGGTCTTGAACTGGTCCCAGGTGGCTCTACCTCTCGCGAACAACGGCTCATTCCTGAACCAAACTCCGGCTAAGTCTATCAGCAGAAATCCTGCTGCCTCGACCTGAAGGTCATCCGGCATCCTAACTCCCAGAAGCTTCCTCTCTACAGAATCTAGCCAGTCATCAGCTACTACTATGCCCTCAGTCCCTGAGAACTCCTTGGGATTCAGACCCATGAAGTCCTTGACTGTCCCCGCTCTCTGCCGCGGCTCTACATAGGGTGGGACCACGGGACGTCCCTCAGAACGCTCCATGCTCTGACGGAGTAGGGTGGTCTGCTCCTGATGGGTTGTTAGGAACCCCTGAATCAGTGTGAGCAGCTGGTTCCCGTCGAGTGTGACGGAAGCCTGGGTGGGTATAGTGATAGGGGGTGGTGGAAGTATCGGGTCCTGCCGGGCCTGGGATGTGGAAGGTGGTATCTGGGTCTGTGGATCGGTGGAGTGGGGGAATGTGGTAGGTGGAGGTGCATCAGTCAACTGGTCGGCTGACTGGATACGGAGGGCCCCATTCTCGGGGGTAACATGCTGGGACGAACGAGTAAGCACCATCTAAATTACACATAAAAGACTTATAAGGACTTATTCAAAGTAAGCAATCATATGCAAGAAAATCTAATTATAATAGCAAACATGTGATGTGTTTCCTATGTTGCAATCCTAGCATTCCTCTAAGTGTTCTAAGCGTCTTTCCTAATGTTGCCTAATTACCTTAAGTTCCTAATTGCAGGCCTGCTTGGTACAATAACGTAACCAAACAGTTTAGTCAGGACCTTGCATGGGCCACCAAAAAAACATGTCACGACCCGTTACCCAAATTGTTGGGCCGGGCCGAGCCATGTCCAGCCTACGCTTAAGATAAAGCGCAGTAAGCTGTTCTAGAGATAACAAGAT
Organism: Iris pallida; assembly: GCA_029216955.1. Taxonomy (NCBI): domain Eukaryota; kingdom Viridiplantae; phylum Streptophyta; class Magnoliopsida; order Asparagales; family Iridaceae; genus Iris; species Iris pallida. Next base: position 7,915,939 of record JANAVB010029217.1, on the reverse strand, counting down.
GAGACTAAATGTGCTAACAATTCTATAAGTGAAGAAGAATCATAAATGCTCCAAACACAAAAGTCGTCTCATATATAGAAATAAGTCCAAAGTACAAGTCTGAAATATAAAACTGGATACATGTCCAGTTACAAAATGATAGAGTCTAATACATGACTACACTAAGTATCCCAAGTAGCTAAGCAAACTAGACGAGTCTCCCCGCAGGAACATCCTCGTAAAGCATAGCCGGGTCCTCGGCAGTAACTCCATAGTATGAGTCGCAGAGTAACTCCTCCTCAGTAAGTATACCTACAACGTTATCCTGTCAGGACGGGAGCAAGTACAACCTCTACAACTAAAGTACTGAACATATAATGAAAGAGATGTACAACAAGGATCATGGTGTGATAAGTCTATAAAACAGGAATACTGGAAACATGTCATCATGGTACAACTGGGATCACAGTATCATAGCAACATAGGGAACATGGCATCTATCTCATGTCGTATCACAATCATGTCATCATAATCTATCATGGCAAGGATACATATGTCATAGAGACAGATGTATATGTAATGTTTAAAACTGTAGCAGGTACGTGATCGGTCAATAGGTATACAATGTGCTGTGGCACATAATAAAATGTACTTCCGTACAAGTGATAGGGCGAGAGATGTACATACGCACAAATCTGCCTTGGTAAGTAAGGCCTACGGCGCTGTAACATATAAAATGAAACATTGCTCGGTACTATATAGGGGGGGCATGATCACGTACTCTACTATCAGTTTTTCCCATACCCATATTCTAATCATGTGAGAGATACATCAAGATGGTTCTAAGCATGGTAGTAATGGAAAGTACAACATGTGACGTTTTAACTTGCTATCCCAAGGATCAGCATTTAACATGGTTAATACATGTTCTAGCATTAAAAGACAGTAAATGAGTTTGTAGATGTACTTGCCTCTAGCAAAGTAAAACAAGCTGCGATAAATGCTATGGATGTCCAGTAACTCGTCACTGTAAAAGTAAATACAACAACTTAGTTTTACACTAAGCTAAAACACTAGGACACTAATCTGGTAAAACACGACTTGTGATTGGGCACCTAGCCAAAATGATGACTTGGACTAGGAGACCAAGGTGGGGGTGACACACTATGTTAACTAACATTCTAGGGTCCTTACACTAGTGAGGGATAGGGTTCAAAACGGCTAAAACTCAAAAATAGCACAAAAGCTACAAGTCGTAATTAATTAATAAATAAATCAAAAGACTATTGTGTCCTAACAATTTTAGAGATAGGCAAAAAGTCTAGTTTTTCTTAAAGTAAAGTATCAAAGTGATTCTTGTTAAACATAGAAATTTATTATAATTTTTCTGGAATTTATTAACCAGTACAAATATTTTATAAAAATCAGTTTTCCTAAGTATACAGAAAGTGAGTTTTGGTTTCATATGCTAAACTAGTAGCAAAACAATAATTTAAATACTACAAAAATTATACTAAATTTGCCAACTTAACAAAGTATCTAAAAACTATTTTTCCATAATTTTAGCAATACTTTAAGTATTTTTAGAAGATCAAAAACAGCAATGCACACAATAATTAATTATCTGCTTATTTTGTCCATGTACATAATTTGAACCAAAGTTCAAATACAGGACCCAAGGCCATGAATCAAGCCCAATATGACTTGTACAGGTCTTGAATGTGTGAAAACACATTTGAGCCCAAATACCCATGCTAGGCTTGGACATCAAATGGTTGCAGTAATTTAAATACAATAAAAATATAATTTGGTAATAGACAAAATAAATATTATTATTTTAATAAGGTAAAGTTTGTACAAAAGAAAATACACATACCTATGCTAAAAGTATATATGGATATATGAAGAAAATACTTAATTTATAGAGTATATATATATATATATAAATATATATATATATATAAGAATACACTTAATAATATAGTGTATATATATATAATATATATATACATAGGAAAATGTATATATAAACATATATATATAAAATTTACTAACTAGAAAATATACATACATATATATAAAATACTGTAAAATACAGTATATACATGTATATACATATATACTAATATATATACATATATACATATATATATTAATATATATAAAACAAAAGAGAAAAAAAAAAGAAAAGAAAAAGAAAACAAAAAGAAAACACAGGGGGGGGCTCGAACTCAGCCAGCCAGAGAGGGGGGGGGGTTTCAGTGTTCACGCGCTGGCCAGTGGGCCAGCGGCCCGTTTTGTTAGGGATAGGGTTAGGGTTAGCTTTGTTTTAGGTTAGGTGATATTATAATAAAAAAAAAAATATAAATACGAGCCTGTGTCCTGACAGTTAGGGACACAGGTGTCTTGTATCCTAGGCTAGCACGACACGTACGAGTCGATTCACCCGTGTCCAGTTCCACGCTCGTGTTTGCCAGGACACGGCGAACAAACTAGACTCATCACGAGATACGCACGACACAAGAAAACGTTGCTACGTACGTGTCCGGTCGTCGAAGGGATTTTCGATGGCTCTGGACGGCGGAGGAGGCGATGGGATGGTGGCGCTCGGGTGGCGATCGCCTCGTCTCGTCGGGGCGAACTTGCTGATGGTGGTGGTGGTGGATGAGGGCGTCGGGTTGGTGAGAACGGGGCTTCGCCGGAGTTAGGGCTTCGGCGAAGAAGTTTGGGGAAGAAGGGGCGGCGCTGGCGGTCGTGGGGGAAAATTAGGGTTAGGGTTTTGTCGAGGGGGATGAGGGGAGTTTTATAGAGGGGTTGATGGCGGTGGGGGCAGCCGAGAAAGGCGGGGGCAGCGGCGGCAAGTCGGTCGGGCAGGGGGTGAGAGCTGGAGGAGAGAGAGAGGGGGAGCTGTCGGTCGGGGGGGGTGTGTTTGGTAAATTACAAATTAAACCCTAGAGTTTAGGAATTTACCAATAGGTCCTATCAGAGCCTATATGCAAAAAAACAATTTGCATTCCACATACAAAAATAATTTAACTATTGCAAAATGACTATTTAAATAATTTAGAAAATTACAACCAGTTATTAAAACAATTTAAAAATTACAAAAATGATATTAAAATAATTCAGAAAATTGCAAATTAATATTTTTGTATTTAAAACTCATTTAAACATCATTTAAAAATTCTAGAAAAATTTCTAAAAATTCTAATAATTATTTTAAGGCTATAAATAACATTAAAAATTAATAAACAATAATTAAATAAAATTTTGAAAAACAGGGGCTTACACCCAGCGGGCCCAGCACGAGGCTCAGTTGAGACAGACAGAGGCCATGCGCCAGGGCATGGAGGATGCACATAGATTGGCTATGGCGGCAGTGGAGCGTGGGGCTCCACAGAGGGAGGTTCAGCAGCAGCAGCAGCCGAAGATCGGGGATATCCAGGCTTTCAAGAAGCTTGGTCCGAGGGATTTCAAGGGGACAGAGGGCATTATTTATGCTGATGACTGGCTCGAGGATATCGAGCGCCAGATGAGGGCCTGCCGCTTGGCAGCCGACCTGAGGGTCGAGGCGGTTGGGTTGCAGTTGTTAGATATTGTCCGGACATGGTTCCGAAATAAGCCGGCTCTTGCAGGAGAGGGCCATACTTGGGCTGAGTTTCGGGCCCTGTTCAGAGAGAAGTTCTTTTCCCCTACGGACAAGATTGGCCTGGTGCGGCAGTTCCAGAACCTGCAGCAGGGCAGTATGACCGTAGAGGAGTATGCGGCGGAGTTCGGCCGGCTGAGCCGATACGCCGAGTACATGGTGAGTGACCCGGTGATCCGAGCGGAGCACTTCCGGGAGGGATTGGCATGGGATATCAAGATCCTGATCCCTTCCTTTTATGCGACATATGCGGAGGTCTACGTAGAGGCTCGAAAGGTGAAGCGGGATGACATTCCGAAGACTGCCTTTCGGACCCGCTATGGCCAGTATGAGTATACCGTCATGCCGTTTGGGTTGACCAACGCCCCGGCGGTATTCATGAACTTGATGAACAAGGTATTTCACCAGTACTTTGACAAGTTCGTGGTGGTCTTCATTGATGACATTCTCATCTACTCGAAGACACCAGAGGAGCACGAGGAGCACCTGAGGATTGTGTTGGACACTCTCAGGAGGGAGCAGCTGTACGGGAAGCTGTCCAAGTGCGAGTTCTTCTTGGATCGTGTGGAGTTCCTAGGCCATGTTGTCTCTGGTGAGGGGATTTCAGTAGATCCGAAGAAGATTTTTGCAGTGGAGTCCTGGTCTACGCCGAGCTCAGTAGCTGAGGTTCGGAGTTTTCTGGGTCTGGCAGGTTACTACCGGAGGTTCGTGCAGGACTTTTCCAGGATTGCCCAGCCGATGACCCGTCTTACCAGGAAGGACGAGGAGTTTGTTTGGTCCGATGAGTGCCAGGCCGCCTTCGAGGAGTTGAAGGCGAGGTTGACTACAGCTCCTATCTTGACGCTGCCATCTGGATCTGGTGGTTATACGATCTACAGTGATGCTTCAGGATGGGGGTCGGGTTGTGTGCTTCAGCAGCACGGGAAGGTAATTGCCTATCCATCTAAGCAGTTACGTCCTCATGAGAGGAATTATCCTACCCACGATCTGGAGCTGGCAGCGGTCATCTTTGCTTTGAAGCTGTGGAAACACTATCTGTACGGAGAGCGTGTGGAGATCTATACTGACCACAAGAGCTTGAAGTACGTGTTTACCCAGAAGGAGCTGAATATGAGGCAGAGGCGATGGTTAGAGCTGATGAAGGATTTTGATATATCCTTGCAGTACCATCCGGGGAAGGCCAACGTGGTCGCGGATGCTTTGAGCAGGTATCCCGTGGCCATGTGTTTGACGATGGATCGTCACCTTCTGGCAGATCTGGAGAGCTTGGGCATAGAGGTGATAGTTTCTGGGTTCGAGGCGCAGATGTGGGTCTGTAGGTACAGTCGGAGCTGATGGAGAGAGTCAGGGCAGCTCAGTTTGAGGATGAGGCTCTGAGGGTCATCAGAGAGCAGGTCCAGATAGGACTGTTGGATGAGTTCTCTTTAGCAGGGGATGGGTCGTTGAGGCATGGTACCAGATTGTGCGTGCCGAGCGGAGGACTTCGGGAGGAGGTTCTTCAGGAGGCGCACCGTTCTCAGTACTCTATGCATCCCGGAGCCAACAAGATGTATAATGACTTGAGACAGCATGTTTGGTGGTATGGCATGAAACGTGAGGTGGCTCAGTTCGTGTCGAGATGTTTAGTGTGCCAGCAGGTGAAGGCCGGGAAGCAGAGACCCGGTGGATTGCTCCAGCCACTACCCATTCCTGAGTGGAAGTGGGAGCATATCACTATGGACTTTGTATCTGGGCTTCCGCGCTCTCCAGGAGGGAAGGATACGATTTGGGTCATTGTTGATCGATTGACCAAATCGGCCCACTTTTTGCCTTTCAAAGTGGATTTGTCGACGGAGAGGTTGGCCGAGATGTACATGCGACAGATAGTCCGATTACACGGGGTGCCAGTGAGTATAGTCTCGGATCGGGACAGTCGATTCACTTCCCACTTCTGGCGGAGTTTGCAGCTTAGCTTGGGCACATCGCTCAAGTTCAGTACAGCATATCACCCCCAGATAGACGGGCAGTCGGAGAGGACGATTCAGACCCTCGAGGATATGCTGCGTACCTGTGTCTTGGACTTCGGGGGATCTTGGGAGGACCACCTTCACTTGGTAGAGTTTGCTTACAACAACAGCTACCAAGCTAGTATAGAGATGTCACCTTTCGAGGCTCTATATGGACGGAGGTGCCGTACTCCCTTGTCTTGGGATGATGTCGGTGAGAGGGTTTTGCTTGGCCCTGAGATGGTGGTGGATGCTGCAGAGAAGGTCAGGGTTATCAGAGATAGACTTCGGGTGGCGCAGGATAAGCAGCGGCATTGGGCCGATAGCCACCGGAGGCCATTGGAGTTTGAGGTATAATCTAGATTTTTCTAGTATTTGAGTCTGATTGTGATTGTTTTAGATCAAGCTCTAAGTCTTGTGTTTTGTTCTAGGTTGATGATCTTGTCTTTCTGCGGATTTCTCCGACGCGTGGCACGATTCATTTTGGTGGCGGCGGGAAGCTTAGTCCACGATACATCGGACCATTCCGTATCCTGGACAGGGTCGGTGCAGTGGCTTACCGACTGGAGTTACCGCCTGCACTAGAGGGAGTGCACAGTGTGTTCCACGTGTCACAGCTGAGACGGTACGTGGCAGATCCCAGTCACATTTTAGACCACTCCGAGATCGAGGTGGGACCGACACTCAGCTACCCAGAGAAGCCGGTCGAGATCTTGGACCGAAGAGAGAAGGTGCTCCGGAACCAGGTCATACCCTTGGTTCGTGTTGCATGGAGACACCACTCTCCAGGTGAGTCTACCTGGGAGAGGGAGGACGACATGCGGGAGCGATTCCCATATCTCTTCGAGCCTTGAGATAAAATTCTTTCTTTTTCTTTCCTTGTTCAATTCATGATTGCTGTGTTAGTTCTTATTCAATTTCGAGGACAAATTTTTTTTTAGGAGGGTAGATTTATCACCCCCAGTTTTCAAATTAGGGGTATTTTCATCATTTTCAAGTTTTAAAATATTTTAGGAATTTTATTTGATTTTATATGATTTTTAGGAATTTATTTGAGTCGGTTTGAATTTTATCCAATTCGGACTCAATTTGGAGACCCGGGTAGCCTGGACCCTAGTAGGACCCCCATACTAGCTGTGTTTGGCCCACACACTATCATAATTAGGCTAGAAATCTTTAACCCTATTTTTATGACTTAATTAGTCATTTTAGAGACTTAATTAGTCGTTTAGAATCAAACCGAACCAACCCGAATTCAATTAGACCAAAATTAAGTCTATTGGGTTGGGGCTTATTGGATCCAACCCAAGACCCAATAAGCCCCATGGCCGGCCACATAACCCCCCCCCCCCCCCCTTTGTCTTCTCCATTAAGCAAACCTTCTCTCTCTCTCTCAAATTCAATTTTCTCTCTCAAGCTTCTTTCTTCCTCAAGGACAAGCCTAGGTATGTCATATAATCCCCAATTATTACTCTTTTCTATTCATGTCTTTCACATTAAATGTAGAGAATTGGATTCTCTACATTTTGCCCTCTATTTATAGGTTTTTCCCTAGAGATTAGGTTAGAGTTAATTAAGGGTTTTTATATATATTTAATGGTATATGTATATATATATATATATATATATATATATATATATATATATATATATATATATATATATATATATATATATATATATATATATATGTATATATGAATGTAAATATATATGTTTAAATGTATTTGTGTGTGTGTATTTGTGGGAGGATGAGAGAATGAGAGATGGTGGTGGTGGTGGTGTAGAGAGTGGTAGTGGTGGAGTTGTCATGAGTGTTGTGTGTGTGTGTATGTGTTTATATATATATATATATATATATATATATATATATATATATATATATATATATATATATATATATATATATATATATATATATATATATATATATATATATATATATATATATGTGTGTGTGTATGTGTTTATATATATATATAATATATATATATATATATATATATATATATATATATATATATATATATATATATATATATATGTGTGTGTATGTGTTTATATATATATATATATATATATATATATATATATATGTGTGTGTGTATGTGTTTATATATATATATATATATATATATATATATATATATATATATATATATATATATATATAAACACATACACACACATATATATATATATATATATATATATATATATATATATATATATATATAAACACATACACACACATATATATATATATATATATATATATATATATATATATATATATATATATATATATATATATATATAGTTGTGTGTATATATATGTATCTATATGTGTGTGTGTGTTTATATAGATATATGGAGATGTGTGTGTGTTTATATATATATATATAGTGGGATGGATAGATATATATATATATATAGATATCTAAGTAGCTATAGGTATATATAGATATGTATATATATATATAGATATATATAGAGAGAGGTGAGTGAAGGAGAGTGAAAGAAGATGAAGGAGAAGAAGAATGGGAGGGCAGCAGCAGCTGCAGTAGAGGGCAGCAGCAGCTGCAGTAGAGTAGCAGCAGCAGCTGCAGTAAAATGCAGCAATGGCAGCAGCAGGAGCTGCCTTAGCAGCTCCTTTCCCCCCCCCATACACCCTCCTATTCACCCCCCATTGACCCCCTAGCATCCTATATATATATGTATATATGTAGGTAGATATATATAATATATATATGTATATATATAGATAGATAGATAGGAAGTTAGAATGAAAGATAGAGGAAGAATTAGAAGAAGAATGAAAGAAAGAAAGCGGAAAGAATAGGAAGAAATGAGAAGGAATTAGGGTAGGTTAGGAATTTGAAGAAGAATAGGAAGGAAGAATAAGAAGAAGAATTAGAGCTAGAAGGATTAGGAGAAGAAGTTAAGAAGAAGAAGAATTAGAATTGAGATCTAAAGAGGAGAATTAGAATGAGAGCAAAAAGGGGAGTTTTGGTAGAAATCGAGTTAGAAGGGAAAATTGAGCCCGGAGTATCGGATTGCGACGAAACTTGACATAGGCCTAGGTTATGTGATTTAGATTTTGCGGGTAAGCTCCCGAGTGGAAATCGGGGTCGTAGGGCGCCGGTATCGCGCCGTATCAGCGTGTATCTTAAAATATTCAAGATATCTGCAACGGGCCATAAGGTGGACTAGACGTCCACTTTATCTAGGTATTTTGGTAGATAACGAACCTATAGGATAGTACCCTACTACCCTAGGGAGAACGGGTCAAAATAACTAGCGTAGGTAGACTAACTGGATAATCGCCGAAGGTAGAATTTTACCCTTTTTAGGAAAAAAATAGGGAATTGGCCCATGGCCAAGATTTGAGTTTCCAAGTCCAAGATGGACTTGGATATGGGTTGTATAGGTTGGTAATGAGTAGGATTAGCGGTCTAAACCTAGTCTTGGACCCGGTTGACCACGGTTGACTTTTTGGACTAAAAGTCAACTATGGGTCAACACTTTACCCAATTTAGTTCCAAATTCCTTTTAACTTGGACAGTTGACTAAAAGTCAACTATTAGTCACCAGTGACCTAGGGTTGACCTAGAGTTGACCAGAGTTGACCCGTTGACCAAAAGTCAACGGTAAGCCAGTTTTGACCTAGATTGATCCGGATTGATTTCTAATGTTCTCCCATGACCAAGATTGACCCGACTAGACATGTCTTGACCTAGAATGACTAAATAGGGTTTATTTTGATTTAACTTTACTTCCTAAACATAGTATTGATACGTCTTGTTCTCTATAGGTCCTCGAGACACTGTAGTTGATCCAGTCGACGTATATTACCATCTTACAGGCGAGTACATTCTCTGATACTTATTCCCAATTTATGATAACTGTTATGATTCATGTACTTAGTGTTGATATGCTTATTCCTGACATATGGTTCTCACGGATTGGTATTCTTGGATCCCGACGAAAGATGTTTTCTCCTTCTTAGGTTGGGATGTATTGTGCAAGCACCCTTGTAGCTCTTGCTCAATATATGGTCACTGATTCTAGAGAAGGCTAGCTACCTTTTCATTAGAATTCCGTGCAGTGATGTGTCCTGTTTGGATCCATTCTACCAGTTGGGGTAGGGGGGAGTAGTAGCGTATGCCTGTGATCATATCCCCTTGCATTCTTGAACAGTGTGAGTCATATACCGCACTTATGACTTGTCAGGCCGATTCTCGACAGGTACCCAAACCGATCACAAGCTGAAACTATTACTCACACACATTGGATATATAGCTTACATTGATTTGTGTACATGCCATGATCCCGTTCTATTTTCTTGTTCTAGCTCTAGCTTTACAGCTTACCATGCCATGATACATATATATACACTCCATGATTCATTGTATATGCTCTATTTATAGTCTTATAGCTTTTATTCTATCTTGAGATCTGTTATGAGATATATGTACTCGTTCCATCCTGACTGGACTGTTGATAAAATATTACAGATGTCGATGAGGGAGATTGCAGTACCTACTACGGTCCGGACGACGTAGTGGGCCTAGACCTGGTCCCGCAGGGCGTAGCTCCGCCTGATGAGACTATACCACTTGTTTAGTTAGAGTAGGTCTTTGTACTGGACTTAGTTTCCAGTTACTTTTTGAGACTGTATTATATTTGGACTGTATTAGAGACTGGACTTGTATATTATTTGTATCTAGACTTGACAGGTTATATTTTATCGTCTTGTTGTCTTTATCTTTCAGTCTTTACTTATCGTCTTAGAGTTGTGATTGAGTACTTATATATATTCATTGCTTGTCCTCCGTTCGGAGTTGACTATATTCTCGACAGGTTTTGTTATATATATAAACTGTTGTCAGACTAAAAAATCCACAGCGTTCTACGCCGTTTTTCCGGTGAGGGATGGGCGTTGTCGCATCACGTGTCCTTTTAGCGTGTGCGGGTCATGACACACATAAACCAAATTAACAAGTCCCCACTTGCAAATTCAGATTTCAGTTTTAAACAACAGTTCAATAATACCATTAAACCCAACTTCATTTCAGATTTCAGTTCACACCCCCCTCCCCCATTTCCAGATTCACATGAACAAAACAGTTTCCATAACCAATCTCAGATTTCAAAGTCAAATAACAGTTCAAATAACCCATATAAACACATAAACCGATTTAAAACAGTCCTTTTGACTTAAGCCCAGATTTCGATTCACACAAACCCCCATTCAATCCCAAATTCCACATACTATTAGATATCAACTAGGTGCACATATTAGGGGTTTAATTACAAGCAATTAACTGTGTTAAAAGGGTTTAATTGATTGACAAAACCCAAATTTGCAAAACTGAAAAAAACAGAAATATGAACTGATACAATGGTTTCAGAAATAAAATGGAAAATGAGAAATTGATCTAGAAAATTAATTTAAAATGAGAATTTAATGGTTGGTAATATCAATACACAATGTGTACGTGTCACACAAGTGGTTTGTGTCCATCAAAGTGGACACAACGTGTCCAATTGAAAACAAAATACAAAACAGTGCACAGAAGACTGTTCCTCGTGCACGCGTTCACGTCGCTCGTGTGCACGACACAAAGCGACACAACCCACGAGATTGTGTCCACGTGTCGACCTAGACTAGGGCTAGGGATAGGACACCCTGCCACGTGTCCACGTCGCGTGTACACGACACGGGACACGCGTATCAGTGGCTAAAAATGACAGCTACTGAAACAGCGCAAAACCCGTGCACACGCTCGTGCGTGTCCGACACGACACGTGGGGCTCTGAAAATTAGGGAGCCCCGTGTCCATGTCAGCCCCTAGCTACACGTCGAGTCTCACGTGTCGAGGTGGCGTGTCCTAGGCGCTGTGTCCCCTGAAGTGCAGGGTATGCACAGTGCCCGCGCGTGCGTGTGCACGACCGCGTGTACACGTGCCCGACACGACTCGACACGACACGAAAACTTGACACAAACTTCAAAAACGTGTAAGCGAGACCAAAACCTATTTTTCTATTCAAACACAAACCCAAAATTCACACGAAATGCCCATTGAGGAATTTCAACAAACACATCAAACATGACACTGATACGTGTCATGTTAGGACGCAAAATGGACACAACTTTTAGGGATTCCTATTCCTACAGTTAGGTTAGGGCTAGGGCATCCTAGAAATGCAATTAAATAGGAATATCATGGGTTAGAATAGATTATACCTATAGATGTGCAAAGCTCACAAAAGCCCCAAATGGAATGGTTCTCCAAGCCTCAAAAACTCCCACAAATTGATCCTACTCTGAAATATTCTTACACAAACAGAAAGAACAGAAGAATTAGGTCCTAATGCAATTGATTTGAAGGAAAATGGAGTTGAAATGGATTTCCTATGATTTTAGAAAGATGGAGACTCACCTCTTCCAAAACTTGCACAAATCCTAATGGAGGCTAGCCCTAAATTCTAGGAGGGGATTAAATAGGAGAAAAGGATCAATAGTGGCTGCCATGGGCTGATTAGGGTTAGGTTTGGTTCATGGTGTGGGCCTATGGGCTATTAAGCCTAAGTCATTAATCATGACTTATGAAGTCATAAGCCATATTAGTCAAATCAACTCCAAATCTCTCCAAACAAGTTCCAATGACTTAAACTTCACTAAATTAGGTCAAAACAAGTTTACTTAACCTAACCAAGGGGTCTTAACCTAGGTTAGTCACTAGGTTAGTCTTCTAGTCAACACTAGTCAAAGTCAACTATAGGCCCAAAATCAATTCTACTAAAAATCACTAAAAATTACTAAAAATCATATTAATTCTAATAAATATAATTAATACTAATAATCACTAACCATGGTTAGCTGAGACTATCTATGACTAATCTAGGTTGGGTCCAAACCAAATTTAGGCTAATCACAGTACATGGCAACCAATTAAATAATATTAAAATCACACCATTCTTAATAATATTAAATTCCAATAATATATATTAAATTCAATTAAATTCAAAATGACAAAAATACTCTCGAACTGGAAATGATAAATGAAACACCATAATCACATAGTCAGGCTCTAGGTTAAGCTGTCTCTAGTGTTACACTATCAAATCACCAAAATCATAAGTCATGAATTTAAATAGTTTAAAAATAATTAAAAATCACTAAAATCATAATATGAAATAAATATCCTTAAATAATAATTATAATTACAAAATTTCAAAATTATCCTTTTTTGGAAAATTGGGTGTTACATGTGTCACGGAGACAAAGAAGTTCCTCTCAACCAAGTTCAGTATGAAGGACTTGGGGGATACAGATGTCATCTTGGGCATAAAGATCATCCGGACAGACACTGGAGTAGCGCTGTCACAATCTCACTACATTGAGAAGATGCTCACACGCTATGGATATAAGGATCTTCCAGGGATCGATACGTCATACATGTGTGATCAGAAGTTGAAGCCAAACTCGAGGGAAAGCGTCAGGCAGCTGGAGTATTCTAGCATTATCGGAAGTTTGATGCACGTAACCACTGCCACAAGGCCTGACATAGCTTTCGCCATGGAAATGCTGAGTCGGTTCACAAGCAATCCAAGGATTGAGCACTGGAAAGCTGTGAAGCGGGTGATGAGATATCTCAAGAAGACTCAGACATATGCACTGCACTACAACGGGTATCCGACAGTAGTGGAAGGCTTCAGTGATGCTAGCTGGTGTTCAGAGGTGGAAAGCGAGAGATCCACAGGTGGATATATATTTTCCTTGGGTGGAGCTGCTATATCGTGGAAGTCGAAGAAGCAGACTATACTCTCTCGTTCCTCCATGGAATCTGAATTCTATGTACTTGAAACTGCAGCAGATGAAGCAAAATGGCTTCGGGAGCTCATGTATGATCTTCCAGTGGTTGGGGCTCAGATACCGGCGATACCGATATACTGTGACAACCAGGCGACTGCGGAGGTGGCATCAAATAACCTCTTCAACGGAAAGAAGAGGACTGTGCGGTTGAAGCACAGGGCAGTACACGATCTTATCAAAAGAGGTGTAATTGCAGTGATTGATGTTCAGAGTCAGGAGAACATGGCAGATCCGTTCACAAAGGGCCTCAAGCGCCAGTTGGTCAATGACACAGCTTGTAAAATGGGCTTGAAGGCATTCTGATAGTGTGTCTTTGTAATCCTACCATAAAGTTTTATGCTATTAGTTCAAAGAGAAATCTACTAGGCATCTAACTTTTGGTTCAAAGGAGGATCACTGACTGAAAAACTATCAGGTAACAGTGGGTACTTGTTCTCTGGAACATGGAAGGGATACGGACCCATAACCCTTGTTGTCTACTATGTATTTTCTGCGGAAAGAAACAGATCATGTTGAAGGTTGGCTTAAACGCCTTAATGAGTTCTCAGGCAGAGTGAATGCCTGGTGTGCTTTACAGGAAGCACGGTAGAGCAGTACTACAAGGTGTGAAACTCCATGCTACAGTGGGGTGACTCCACCATGAGGTTCCCAGGTCTGGGGTAATGCCTCGGCTTTGCAAGCTAAGTCATAGCGGTGTAGCACCGCAAATAGACAGGTAGCCTAATGCTATATGACATAATTAAAGAGTTGTAGACAACACTATAAAGGGGAGGATGGCCCCATGTTACAGTGGCACGACACCACGATGAGGTACCCAGGTAGGGGTAAAGCCTCGGCCTTGCAAGCCATGTCGTTGCGGCGTAACACCGCAAGGAAGCCTTAGGCTTCATGCTGAGTAGATTGGCACTACAAAGAGGCTGAGACCTAATGCTACAGTAGTATGACACTACAATGAGGTTCCCAGGTAGGGGTAATGCCTCGGCTTCAGGCCATGTCATAGCGGCGTAGCACCGCAAGGAAGCGCAAGGCTTCATGCCATGTCTCTTTAATAAAGAACTCACCTATAGTGTATGGAAAGAGATATCAGGCCATCTCTTGAGGGTAAACTTGTAGACGCCCAAAATTACACACTAAAACCAGGCTGGCACAGGGCCTTTAATGTGCAGCCAGAAGCACACGTAACTACACTTTATGAGTGGAAAGAATTATAATTGTGGTGCAGAATTCAAGGCGTAGTCCATTCTTGTATCACATTGTTATTTAACCCATACGGGAAGATTCAAGTCGTCAGCGACATCTATCCTAATGTAAAATGGACAGTTACTGTGGGGAACGCTCAACCCTGGACACATATATATGTTGTGATATGTGGGAGATTGTTGGTACTTTCTTTACATTGAGAGAGCGTGCTCTCAACATGCCTTGTAAAAGTTTAGTCCCACATCGGAAATGCACCATGAGTTATCTCAACATATATACTTGGTTGTGTTGTTGAGAGATGCACATGGGGTGGTGACCCTAAGGAGGGAACCATGTGGGTAATTTTACTAGGAGGTAATAATAAGGCTCCAAGGATTAAGCATTAATGCTTTTGTCATTCTCTTGGATTAATTCCATTTGGATCTAAGCCCCAAAGGGGCTTAGCGACTCGGACTCGGACTCGGGCTCGGACTCGGGCTCATGGGCTCATGAGGCGTAATGTGGCGTTTTGTTGGCGCACTTTGCACTTAGCACGTCAGCAGTCATGCGGCTCATATGCGGTCTCATGCGGTCCATGCGGCTCATGCGGTCCATGCGGCCAGGCTGCTGCTGCTGCTGCTGCCGCATGGAAGGCTCCGCTGACTGTGCAGACTACAAGTCAGTTATGGAAAGACTGATTCAATGCGATTAATTCAGATCCACTTTTTGAGGAATTTGATTCAATCTTTCCATAAGATTTGAATTAATTTTGTTGCTATCTTTGTGGAATTTGAATTAATTCTGCTGCTATCTTTGTGGGATTTGATTCAATCTTTCCATAAGATTTGAATTAATTTCGTTGCTATCTTTGTGGAATTTGATTCAATCTTTCCATAACTGAAGAGGCGGCTAGGGTTTCCACCCTCTCTCTATATATACTCTCTTCTGGCCTCCTTTGTGAGGTACTACGAATTTTATAAGTCAGAAAAAAGAGAGAGAGAGGGAGCTGCTGCCGTCATTGCAAGTCCATCCGAGGAGTCAGAACATAGGTGACTTCAAGCGTTCCACAAGTTCTTCAATTTGCTGGTTCCTGGAAGCAATTCATGTGGGACGAATCTTGCTTTGAGCAACGGTGTTTTGACACCCCAGCAACTTTTTTTCATCTCATCTTTCTCTAGATTATTGTAACTCGTTCTGTCCCAATTGTAACACGTTTCCAAGGAAGAACGAGAGATCTTCTCTTCTCTATTTTCTTCCTTCATATTGTAATCTGGCTATTTGGTTTTTTGTATCATCGTAGATCTTGAGTTTGATCACTGCAAAGTTTTGTGTGACTCTCAGATCTCGATTGCATCAGTTTTTCATCTTTGATCAAGTCCCGGGACTAACCGTGAGTGACGGTGATCACGAAGGTTTAAGGTCCTGGTGGAGGCTTTCGGATTTCTGTAAATTAACGCTATGTATAGCAATGTAGCATTAAGCGTCACGATAAAGACCTGATATTAATTGAGCGATGGCTCATGCATGCACTTGGTTATGGATGCATGCAAGCAATGGTAAGCATTTAACGCCAAAAAAATAGAGCTCATGCATACCCTTTAGGCCTCGTTTGGTTCGCGGAATCTCCGGGTTGGAAAAGGAAAGTGATTACTTTTCTGTGTTTGGGTGCCAAAGGAATTGAGGAGGAAAGGAAAGTGATTCCCAATAGAAGGAAAATTAGGAAGAAAAGTGATTACATCCATCCAAGCAAGGAATCACTTTCCCACATTGAAGTAATCACTTTCATTTCCACATTTCTTGGCATTTCTAAACATCGAAAAGGAAAATCAATGAAAAATAAAATTTTCCAAAGAAAAGAAAATGACAAGGAATTGATTTCCTTTTTCTTCCATTCCGCGAACCAAAGGAGACCTTAGTGTAGACGCATGCAACCAATGGTAAGCATTCAACGCCAAAAAAGAGCCTACTCCTCTCATGCATATATTCTAATTAGGCTAACACAACACCAAGTCTGATGGCGTCAAAGGCCTATTTTATTTTATTTTATTTTATTTTTAACACAACACCAAGTCTTGTGAAGCCTTTTATACATAATAATTATAAGGACACTTTATTTTTATTCAGGAAGTCCAGGATTGAGGTTAATTAATTCAGCTTAGAAAAAAAATTATTCAGAACAGTCAATTTTTTACTTAGGGCTGTCCCCCATCCTAATCCCTCTCTCCTCCCCCTCCAAACCCAAATTTTTACGTTCATTTGAAATTTTCACTCTATTCTCAACCCCTCACTCCTTCTCCACCACCTCCATCTTCACATAAATTCTAGATTTCTTTCCAATCTTGTTCCCAACTCAAAAATGGCACCCAAAAACTTCTCACAAATAAGTTACAAAGTCTAATACTTATTGTATTCGGTTGATATTATTATTTTTGGAAAAAAAAAATTAGAACAATTTATTTATAATCCTAGGACTGTACAAATATTTTTGAAAAAATTATTGTATGGAGAAAATGAAGTTTAGAATGTCAAAAGTTATTGTATACAGAAGAAAATTTTCTCTAATTTTGAAAGAAATTATTTTTAACATAGCCCGCAGTATAAAAATTATCTAAGCATATAGGACTGCCAAAAATTTTGACAGTCGTAAACTGGACTTGCTGCAGTTTAGAACTGCCAAAAAAAAATTTGGGTTTAAAACTTTGAAAAAAAATCCGTTTAAAATGAATATTAAATCAAATTTTAGTTACTAGAAAATAAAATTCAAGTATGAACATAGGTTGAGATATGTTTGAAAGAGAAAAAATATTTAAGTTTTGGGAGGGAGAAGGAACGAAGAAGAGAAGGGAAAAAAAAAAAAAGCCTTATGTACCAATATTTGGACTAATTTTGAATAATTTTTTAAGTAACAAATTTATATTAAAAAAAAAATTGAACTACTTTTGAGTAAGAATTGAAGTGCCTTTGTACATTGCAGTCACCACATCAACTGACTTGTCGGTTTGCTTGGAAAAGCTTCAGCCCGCACAAAACTAGCAAAAAAAAAGAAGTTCCAACTCTCCAATTGAATTGACGTTTGTTCCTTGTTCTGAAAATATAAAGAAACTTTTCTCTTGACATGTAGTACTTTATATAAAATTCTTCCCCTGATTTTTTTTTTTTTTTTTTTTTTACGCGCACGTGAACCTAAATATAAAATTAGATCGAACGGGAAAAAGGGAGGAGAGGAGGTTTTGAGGAGCGATCGATCGATCATGGGAGACTTGAACGATCCGTTCATGCGCAACCGCGACGCGGCGGTGCAGGCGCGGACCAAACCGCAGAACCGAGCCAACGTCCTCCAGCTGAAGCTGGTATTAATCACTAATTTTGTAGTTTTTTGTTTCGTTTAAATATGAAATTGGGGTTTTGTTGACACTTCACGACGATCGAATTTTCCTTAAAATTGCTACTTTGTCGTTACTGCTCGTCTGGATCATTTTGCTAAATTTGTTCTCTTTTGATATCGATTGCGTAATTAGTTTCTATTGCTGATTATGTGCAGATCGTTAGGGTTTTCGCCGGTTGTAGATTGATGATCTGTTTTTTTATTCGTTTTGTTTTTTTTAGCTTAATTTGACATCTTTAGTGTTGGAATCGGTTAATCTTTACGGTCAGCTGCAGCGATCATGAAATTTTGGATTTTTTTGGCACTTTGTAACGCAGTTAATTACCAATTTGATGATCAATTAGGGTTTCTTTAGCTTTACTCTTAGACATGGAGCTAGGGTTTGTCTATTCAATTCCTGGCTTAGGCTGTGTTTGGTAGGAAGGATGGAAAAGTGGAAGGAAGGAAAAAGATAAAGGATTCATTTTCCTTCCATGTGGAAAGGAAAGATCATTTTCTTCCTTTGTGTTTGGTAGCAAGGAAGGAAAAGATAAGAGATGCATTTTTCTTTGTTTGGTATGAAAGAAAAAGTGGAAGGAAAGAAAGTAAAAAATATAGGGTTTATCAATTCTACCCTCAACTAAAAACACTTATTTACCATTTGACTTCATAAATAATTTTTAAATAATACATCCATATGGGGGTATAATTGTTAATTAATACAAGCCTCCACTTTTCCTCCCACTTTTGGGAGGATTGGATTTCTTAGGCTGTGTTTGGTAGGAAGGATGGAAAAGTGGAAGGAAGAAAAAAGATAAGGATTCATTTTCTTCCATATGGAAGGAAAGATCATTTCCTTCCTTTGTGTTTGGTAACAAGGATGGAAAAGATAAGAGATGCATTTTCTTTTGTTTGGTATGAAAGAAAAAGTGGAAGGAAATAAAGTAAAAAATATAAGGTTTACCAATTCTAGGGTAAAGTGCATTTAAACCCTCCTTAGAGTTGCCTCGTTTGCAAAATAAGACCTATTAGAAAACTTAAGCAGTTTGCACCTCCAAAAAAATCTATTTTGTTTAGAATGGCCCTTATCCGTTAAATGGCCGTTAAAATGGCCGTTAAGTCTTAAAAAAAAATATAAAAAAAATATAAACTACCTAAACTACCCCTCCCACCCTTCCCTACCAGCCCCTACCCCCCCTTCCCCCCCCTCCGTCGGCGACCTCCGCCGGCAACCCCGCCCTCCTCCCTCCACCGGTCATCCCCGACCACCCCCCCTCCTCCCTCCGCCGGTCATCCCCGACCACCCCCCCCCCCCATCCTCCCTCCGCCGGCGACCCGCCCCCCGCCCCCTCCCCTCCTCCCTCCGCCGGCGACCCCGCCCACCGACCTCCTCCCTCCGCCGGCGACCCGCCCCCCACCACCGGAGAGAGAGGGAGGGGAGAGGGGAGGGGCAAAATCGTCTTTTAAGACGTTTTTAACGGATTTTAACAGCGGGGGGGGGGGGTGATTTGAGCATTTTCGTATGTAGCTGTCTTTTTCGGATCAGCGAGTCTTTATTTGCATTTCGTGACATCTAAGGAGGGTTTAAATGCCCTTTACCCACCAATTCTACCATCAACTAAGAACACTTATTTACCATTTGACTTCATAAATAATTTTTAAATAATAAATTCATATGGGGGTATAATTGTTAATTAATACCAGCCTCCACTTTTCCTTCCACTTTTTCTCCCCACTTTTTGGGGGATTGGATTTCTTAGGTTATGAAAGAAAAGTAATCCCTCCACATTTCCTTCTTCCTATTATCCTTTCATACCAAACAAGAGAAAATGAATCTTTTCCTTCATT
Organism: Iris pallida; assembly: GCA_029216955.1. NCBI lineage: Eukaryota > Viridiplantae > Streptophyta > Magnoliopsida > Asparagales > Iridaceae > Iris > Iris pallida. The sequence goes on along the minus strand of JANAVB010029217.1, from coordinate 7,896,056 downwards.
TTTTCCTCCTATATTTTTCTTCCTCCCATTTTTCCCTCATACCAAACACACTGTTAGATTATGAAGGAAAAGTAATCCCTCCACTTTTCCTTCCTTCCTATTTTTCTTCCATACCAAACAAGAGAAAATGAATCTTTCCCTTCACTTTTCCCTCCTCTATTTTCCTTCCTCCCACTTTTCCCTCCTACCAAACACACCCTTAGGTTTGATGATATTTGATGTTTGATTCCTTTGATCAATCATAAAGCTAGGGTCTTTTTAGTGATACCCTGTTTTATATTGATTCTACGATTTATTCCTAATTTTGTTTGATTGTTTTCTTAATCATTATGATCAGCTTCACTAATTAGGGTTTCTTGAAACTTTACTTCTTTTGGCAATAACAACAACAACAACAAAGTCTTTATCCGAAATTTTTGGGGTCGCCTGTTTGAATCCTCTTTTTCCATTCAGCTCTGTTAAAGGACCATGTCCTCTATAATGTTAATAAGGTACATATCCTTCTTTAATACTTCAAACCATGTTAGTCTAGGCCTACCTCAAGTCCTAGCTGCTCCATTAACTACTATATTATTGCTCTTTTTTACGGGAGCACCTATTGGTCTGCGTTGCGTGTGACCAAACCACCTAAATCGTTTTTCTCTTGTTTTACCCTCAATTGGGCACCTTTAACTTCCCAAGAATACACTAAAGTTCTTATCATATCCTTTAATGTATTGCAACTCATACATCTTAACATTCTCGTTTCAGCTACACTAACTTCTTTTGACAGGTTACTAAAATTTTCTTTTGGTAAATTTTTCCTTATAAATTAGCTATCTATGTCATTTATTGCTAGTTTGACTTTTTTGTAAGTAAAACACTTCCATGATATTTTTACTGATAAAATTACTCCCTTTTTATATTATTGTGAAACTGTGCATAATTTTGTTTGATCAGTCGTTTAATTTTTCTGATCAGCTGCCCTAATCATTAAATTAGGGTTTTCTTGACACTTTATGATGTGATTACTGATTTGACCATGATTTTTTTTTTCTTGGTTGATAAAATACTTCTTGGTCAATGTTTTCTTACAGATTGGCTAGTATGGCTACTTTATGTTATTAATTTTAGTTTGAGTTCCTTTGTAACCAAATACTCGTCTGATCACTAATTACTTATAAATTTACCGTCCTTTTTATATTGATAAAATAATTGATGCTTAATTTTGTTCTATCAATTACTTAATTTCTATGCTGATCATTACAGATTGGTCAAAGTCATCCGACTGGGCTTACAACAAACCTTTTGAAGCTTTTTGAGCCCCGGCCGCCATTGGAATATAAGCCGCCTATAGAGAAGAGGAAACCCCTTCCATATTCTGGTATATGGATGTTTCCCTTTTTTAATCCTTTTGTAGAGAACCATGTTAATTGAACTCAGGACATCTTTCTTGTTCTTTTTCTTCTTTTGAAGGGATGGCAGAATATGTGAGCAAATTTGCTGAACCTGGAGACCCAGAATATGCTCCTCCAGTTCAAAAGACAGAAACTCCGGTAAGATTTACTCCATGCTGTTTTGTTGTTGGTTTTATTAAGAATTATGCCTAGGAACATAAATATTCTGATGCAGTGCTTCATGTGATGATTAAATTGATTAAGATGGTTAAGACGTGGCTAGAAAAATCCAGCTCCAATATGGGACTTCTTGAATTTATTTAGAATTGGTTGATTATGTATCTCTGGTTATATTTATGACTTTTTCTAGTCAATCTTAGTAACAAATCATAGTCTGAAACTTGTCTTTTCAAACAGTATAGTCAATGCAATGTTCTATTTTGTTGTTACTTTTTATGCATAGAAGTCTCCATTTCTCAGAAGTTCCATCACGGAACTTAGGAACAACAACAACATGCAGCAACAACATGGCATAGAATAAAAAAGCCTTTTCCCAAAATAATTTGGTTGAAAATTCAATTCTGATTATTCTACACCATACTCTTTTTTACTGTTATTTTTTAATCCATAGAGTTTTCTCGAGGAACTTGGAAACAACAACAACAACAACATGGCATAGAATAAGAAAGTCTTCCCCCAAATTTTGGAGTTAAAAATTCTTCTGATTATTCTATGCCATGCTTTTTGTACTGTTATTTTTAATCCATAGAGTTTTCTCAAGGAACTTCTTGCTCAAGAACTGATTGTGTTATGTGCCATGTTTAATCTGTATTGTTATTTTTATTTTTTCTAAGTACTCATTCTCAATGATTTCATGGAGGGATTTCTTGCTCAAAGATTTGATTATAATATTTAGCCTAATCTTATTTACCTTCACTTTAAACTTTTGTAATAGTGGGTATGTGCTGAGAAAATGGTGCGAGAAGGAATTTGCTTTGGCTATGGGTAGCTCTCCTACTGGGTTTTGTGGAGCATTGAGGATATGAACCGTCTTGCACCATCCAACTTTTAATATATACATGATCCAAAATGGATAATAGTAATTATTTTTTTGATGCAATTGTTTGATATTTCTTTAAGTTGACTTATTATACTGTTATGGTTACAGACAGAAAAAAGAGCTAGAATTCAGAAGCTTCGACTTGAGAAGGGTGCTGCAAAGGCTGCTGAGGAGTTGCAGAAATGTATGGGCTTATTCACAGCATATATTCTTTCACTTTTTACTTCATTTTCTTAGTAATTTTTATTCAATCTCCATGCAGATGATCCACAAGGACCCTAACGTAACGGGGATCCATACAAGACACTGTTTGTTGCAAGACTTGTGAGTTATATTATTCTTTTTGCAGTCTCGTTTATACACTTATTGTTCTTATGTAAATTACTTAACGTTTCTGTTTCTTGTTGCCTGCAGAATTATGAGACAACAGAACACCGTATTAAAAGGGAGTTTGAAGCTTACGGGCCAATCAAACGGGTAAGTGTTATATTGTTTTGGCTGGGAGCTCAAATTATTGCTCCAACTTGGGTAAGGACTGCATCTACATTAATCAATATGGAACAAACATGACAACCATGGGAGCTGAAGTTATTGTTACCAACTTGGGTATTGTCGTGCATAGATGACACTTAATATAGAAGAAGGTTTGCCAATATTATATCAGCTGACCTCTTCGTCAAGGCTATTTATAGTCTAGGGGAACTTGGAGGTGTGTTTCTTGGTTGCATGAGCTTAAACTGCATATGTAAAAGGTGGGTTTACGTACCTGCCAATTGTAGATTTAATGGCACGACCCTCTCATGGTCATAGCATTGGCTAGAAATTGGCACCAGCATAAAGGAGGTTGGAGTCAGGTCGACAGCCGGTCATAAAACTTGTGTCGAATTTTGTAGAGTTTGCTTATGCTCCATAGCACCCTATTATGATAGGAGAAGGCTTAGATGATAACGATGCTTCTATTATTGCAGAATTCAAAGTTTCTCTCGACTTCCATATGACAATGTGCTTAGTTTTTTTCAAAGCATAAACCCTTTCAGATTTTAGAAAGTTTACATATTCATCTTTGCATTATATCTGTTTCTTTGCACATTTTGTCCTTTGAGTTGGTATGCCTCCTAAGTTGCTAATTAACTGAGTTCAGCTTTTTGACATGGTAATGAGAATCTCTGAACATTCCTCCTGAACTTTAATGACAAAAGTCATCTGCCAAGAGTAAAGATTAGTACTGGGTTTGGTATTGAACATCAGATCTAGCACAGCAACACTATTGCCTATGAAAGCAACTTTCTTTAGTTCATTAAGCCCATGAAGATGATGTTTGCAAGAGTTTCTTCCAAAAATTAAACTTTGTTAACTAGCGACCAAAGGAATGACATGTAAATAAACTAAAAACATAGGGATACAAGAGAGGAAAAAGATGTGAAGGATGAATAAATTTGTTAAATAGCTAAATATAAGGTATATATATATTCCATACTTTAGGTTATTATTACTGTTGATCCAGTTTTTATTTCTCTTACTAATATTTCACTCTTCCAAACTTGCATGATATATTATAGTAAAGAGGAAAGTTTTCACTACATGATTATTTTCTTCATATGTGATTGACCAAGTACTGAAATCAAATATGGTACCTTGAAGTATCACATTTTTTCACTTTAATATCTTGTACTATTTTTTTAACAAGTAAATACCCTTCATTTTTTAACTAAAATTCCTTGAAGTATTACTTTTTTTTCAAGTTACCCTTAAGGTAAACACAAAGGGGCATAATACCCCTCATTTCTATTTTCATGATAACAATCAAAATTTTAATCTAAAAATGAATGAACTCAATTAATATATTAATAATAAGCCTCCCTATCCCTATCCCTATCCCCCTATCCCTGATCCGTCACTACTACCACCATCCTGGCTGCCGCCACATCCCCTCCACTCACTGACGCTCCTCTACAGCCATGGAGGCGAACGATCAACGAGGTTGCCCAAGGAGGAGCAGGGTGAGAGGGGGGCGTCGATGAGTGGAGGGGACGTGATAGTGGTCCGTGGTCGAGAAGGTGGTAGTGGTGGCAGGTCTCGCTTAGGCAACACCCGAGTCCTCCTCATGGGATCATTCTAGTGAGGGAATTTGAGGTCCAACAACGTCGGCGGGTGGAGGGGCACGATTGTGGGAGGGAGGAGCAGGAAGCGAGAGCTGCAGCCTGGCGACTGGAGGAGGAGCGGGGTGGCGGTTGATAAGGGTTGCCTTTAGGGTTAGGGTTTATAGGGTTTAGGGTTGGTTGAAGGAAGAGGGCATTTTTAAAAAAAAGAAAAAAATGGAAGAAAAAACCCTTAAGGGCATTAAAGTCATAAATGGTCAAATGATGTTAAGTGGATGAAATTTTAACGGGGTTGGATTTGAAAAACTTTCAGATTACATGGTATTAAAGTGAAAAATGTGATAGTTCAGGGTATTTAACTGAAAATTAGCCTATTATCAATCTTCTCATTTGTCCCTTTAACTGCTGTTTTTTCCCCTGGTATTTCTGGTGAAACCATGTTTCCACCAATTGCTATCCAACTCATTTTCTTCAAATTATATTGAGAAATTGATAGTGGGTCTTTGTAGGGTGTCCTGATCGTGGGCCTTAAACATATAGTTCACCTTTTCATGCTATATATTTAGTATAAATATGGAAAAGCATCTGGTGACTGTCACTTAATCCACCAATGCTGGGATGGTTGCACATCAGGTATATTTGGTGAAGTTGGTGACACGCCCTTTGAATATCTGTAGTCTTCATGTTGATTCAAGTTTGGTGGTCCAAGGATATAGGAATTCAGAAAATGCCTACTTAATGAAGTGATAGGGAGTAGCAGCAGGTATATTTGCAATAGCAACGTAGTGGGTTTTGTTGCAACTGTTTTTTTTTCCACAAGTCCTTAAATTGTATTTAATTGTAAGTGGATCCTAGAGAGTCAGATGAATTTTGCCGGGTAAGTTAATGCGACTGAGAAGAACTTTGCTGGCTAGGTAAGTTGGAGTAGCAGCTGGTACATCGCAATTTTGTTATAGGTTTTCATGGTCTGCAGGGAAGGTCTGAAAACTCAAAATGATCATACCCTTTGCTGACTGGTCTTGCAAAAACTACTGGTAAGGTGGTAAAATTGTGTGAAATTTCAGAATTATCCTAACCTTGGTAATTAGCATCTAAAATATTGCTGATAAGAAGGTGGTCAATTATGTGAAATTTCAGAATTATCCTAACCTTTGTAATTGGCATCTCAAAGTATTGCTGGTAAGAAGGTGGTTAATTGTGTGAAATTTCAGAATTATCCTAACCTTGGTTTTTGGCATCTCAAAGTATTGCTGGAAATACGGTGGTCAATTGTGGGAAATTTCAGAATTACCCTAACCTTGGTAATTGGCATCTCAAAGTATTGCTGGTAAGAAGGTGGTCATTGTGTGAAATTTCAGGATTATCCTAACCTTGGTCATTGCCATCTCAAAGTATTGCTGGTAAGAAGGTGGTCAATTGTTCAGAATTATCTTAACCATGGTAATTGGCATCATAGAGTATGCTGGTAAGAAGGTGGTCAATTGTGTGAAATTTCATAATTATCCTAACCTTGGTAATAGTATCTCATGGTAAGAAGGTGATCCTACAGCTTGACTACTAACTTGTGTAAGACCATCTGCCTTTTTCTGCTTTGACTCACTGGATTAGTTTGCTGAAACTTATAGTGTTGCACCATAAAGGTAAACAGGATGCAGCTTAATGGTTCTTGTCACTTCCCCTTTTCAAGTTAGATATAGTAAGAGAGCCCTACCTCAGACCTGGTGCAGTATAGTAACATTTCAGGGGTATTACCGTATTAGCAGGTTAAAATCCTGCCTTTTGAGTTCAATTATGCACAATATTGCTGTTACTAAAAAAAATTTCCTTCCGTTTTCTTCTAAGGTACGAAAAAAACTTTCTGGTAATCAGAGGATAAAGTTATCCTGTTTTCTCTATTACACCTTTTTTCCTATTTTGCTATTTTTAAAATTTCCCTGGTAAGGGGATGGTAAATATTGATTTCCATCGATAAATTCGGAGACATTCATCGCTTTTCTGTCAACTCGATTGATATGGTGGTGATGCATCTTGCGGCGACGCTGTACACCTATGAAGGTGAGCACGGCTAGTTAGGCATGTCGCCTGTTCGTCATGCCATTTAGGATATGACACCAATGTCAAAGCATACAAGTTATTATGTTTTTAACGTTTTATCTATAATTAATCTGTTTAACAAAATATTCCCTTTGTCTTTTTCAGGTCAGGTTGGTTACCGATAAGGAGACAAATAAACCTCGTGGGTATGCGTTTATTGAGTACATGCAACAAGGGACATGAAAAGTGAGTTAATTTCTTTGATAATTATCTGGCACTAATGGATTGCTTTAAGGTGTCTTACTGCTGATACTATTACTTTACTGATACAGCTGCTTACAAACAAGCTGATGGAGGAAGCTGGATAATAGGAGAGTTCTTGTGGATGTTGAGCGTGGTAAACGGTTCCGAATTGGCGTCCTCGAAGGTTGGGTGGTGGCTTGGAACAACCAGGATTGGAAGCGAAGACCTGAATCAGAAGCATACTGGAAGGTACTATGACTTCCTAACTTTTCTACTATATATTGTTTAGACGTATTTTGTAGAGGCAGGAACCTATTTTGTGGTTTTTGAAAGAATGTGAAGAGAAATATCAACTAAACTTCTAGCTATATTATCTTTTACAAGTCACTGAAAAGCTTTCGACCTTTTGTGCAAGCGAGAGACTGGAATTTGTGTTCTCTCTGTCTTTTCATCTATTTTGTATGCTCCCTCCCATCATCCTATGTAGTGTGCGTTTACACAGAGCCTTATAAAATGCCGGTTATGAATTTCTATACACAATCTAGTTGCATTTTCAGCTATTATGGGTGCTTCCTTTTAGTTCTCATTGTTCTTGGATAGATGAATGAATTCCCACATGGTGATATGTCCCATCTTGTTACTGATAGCTCTTATTTCTTGACCTCTGTATCAATTTCACGCCTTGTAGTTAATTAGTTTCCTGCAGATGTGGGGATACATTCTGTGGAAAGGGGAAAACTTTCTTAATCTGCAGAAACGTTTGTTTAAAATAGTAGTTAAGCTGGATTTCTCCCATATGGTTCTTGAAATAAGAATGATTTGTTATCAGCATAGGCCATCTTATGTTATGAAGTTTTTTAGAATTTCTGCTCTATGTACTGTTGAATATTCAACCTTTGTTTCTCATTCTTTTTTTCCTGATTAAGATGGTTCGACATTACAACCTTCAATAGTTACAAATGTTTACAATTTGTCCTTGCAAACTTTGATGATGTGATTCAATTAAGCTGTCAAGTAAAAGGACTTTTTTCTCAGAACTTTTTGGGATCTTAGGAGATTCTCTTTATAGTTTATTTAGATGCAATACTTATGCTTGTCTATTGGTCAGGGAGCAACAGCAGATTGCATCTGGAGGACACGCAGATCAGAAGAACTGAGGGTGAGGGAAGATCGTTATGGTGAGCGGTAAGTATTTCTGCTCTTTTCATTTAATTTGCCAAACATCTAAAGCATCTTATATGGTCAATGAACTGTCTGGTCTATCGACTTTGCAATTGCAGCAAATGTGTTGAGCATCCCAAAATGAAGTTATTGCTTTTGCTGCAATTGAGTCCATTCTTGTTTTGCATGGCTGCAAACGCACATTATCTTCACAACTGACTTCTAGATGGTGCATTTCCACAAATGTGGCCAATTTGGCTGCAACTCCAAATGGCATCATATAGAGACCTTTTGCATCTAAGAAAGGGAGCAAACACATCATACCACTAAATTGTGTTCTTTTGCATTAAAAGTATTTGACATTCTCATTCATCAAACTGAACAGTCCCCAAGACCTGGACTACTTTGTTAAGTGTGCTCTGACCTTTTATGGAATATACTAGTTAGTAGTAACTGCTATTATAGTGACAGGGAAAAATCGCGAGAAAGAGGGAGAGACAGGGAACGTGAGAGGGAGAAATCCCGGGAACGTTCGCACGATAGGGGAAGGGAAGACAGGCACCGCCACCACAGAGACCATGATCGGACAAGAGACAGGGAAAGGGACCATGGACGTGACCGTGATCGGGCTTGTGGCAGAGACAGGAGAGAGATCGTGGTCATGATTATGATCGGGACCGTGACCGTGACCGTGACCGTGATCGCCCTCGAGAGAGGGAGAGGGAATGGAGCGTGATAAAGATTATGGCCGTCCTAGCCATGAAAGGGGCCGTGGATACACACAGGAAAGGGATATTGAATATGGCCTGAATCAGCCAATCCAGGACCTAGAGAGGCATGGTGCAAGAGAAAGGGAACTTGAGCCTGGTGAACATGATTATGGAAGGGAATGGTATGGCGAGCGTGCCAAGCATGGGCACGGACATGGACGTGGCTATGATTACAGCGAGAATTGTGATAATGTCCAGCCCCGTGGTTTTGGTGAACCTGAGCATGAACAGGAGAGGTTGAGGCGCCAGGGTCATGAATATTATGGCGATCAATATGAGAACATGGAGGGTGTCAATAACAAAGGCCAATTTGGCGAAGGAGATCCTGATGAGCATGAGGAAGGGGAGGCAGGTGGAGAGTACCAACGTTCAGAAAGATCTCCATCTCGTTAAGTATGATAGTCGAGCTCGAGAGCTGTAAGGTATGAAATGAGAGATTGAACAAGACGTTCTTGGTTTTATGCAGTTTTTTTTTTCTATTTTCTTTTGTTTGATTTGGTTTCAGGATTTTGGATGCATGCTTCCAATCAGATTGGATAAGAAAAAGACATGGGAGTGCTTTGCTGGGACTTTTCAAGTTGCATTTGGAATATGAATACTTGTCTGTTGCTTCTAGCTTCTAGTTACTTGTGTATTTAGAACCTTCTGCTCTTAGAATTTGTTTGAATTGTTAAAAGGATGATCTATCTAGTTACCAGCATTTGCTATGGAAATCAGTAAGGCTCATTTCCTATCACCGAGTTGATTTTTGTCTGTGTTGGGTTTGGGAACTATATTGTTTTCAAAAATTGCATCCAGTTGCCTACTTGAAATTCACCAAAAGATTTGTCAGGTGTTTTGCAAATACATCCCAGTTGAAATTGTGACATTGTCAATCAATTCTACATTTTCTTATAGATTTTCTGTTGGAGGTGGTCTTTTGTAGGGTTCATGTTCTTGTAATATGACCTAAGTTGATAAACACGACTTTATATTGTTTATGCAGGGTTGAACTATTTGGATAAAGAAAGTGAGAGGGTGGTGAGAAAGTGCAAATTTCATATTATGTATATGTATGAACTTTTATGCACTGAAACCACTTTTATGGAGAGGTCTAACCCTGAATCTTGAAAAGAAATTTACTAAATAAATTAAAATAGGCATTCTGTTAAAATGCACTTTTTAATCCAAATCCTATAATAGATACAAATTCATGTTAAAAATATTTTTGTACCTTAACTTTTCACTATTCAATTTGGACACAACAATTTCATAAATTGCTCACCTTGTCAATTCTTAAACACATCAAAATTACTTCAAAAACATTCTTGTAGTACAAAAGTAAGAAAATTTAAGGTGTCAAAATTATCCTACCGCAAAAGATGCTTTAGACATAATTATCTTCTACTAATAAAACAACTTGAAAACGGCTCATAAGTGAGATGTCAAATCATATGTATATCATCATCCATTTAATCAAAAATATATATAATTTTAAACTCTCTTTTCTTCCGTATAACCAAAATATCCTCTTTTATTCCATATATTCATAAAAATTATAATTAATTTAAGTAAAAGTTTACAAATCTTATATATATATATATATATATATATATATATATATATATATATATAACAAATCTTTTATATATATATATATATATATATATATTATATATTATATATATATATATATATAGATTTTTATATATATATATATATATATATATTATATATATATTATATATTACAAATCTTAATTTATGTTTAAATATTTAATTTATTTTTGATAAAATTAGAAGAAGATATATATTTTACGTGAAACTTTCACGCACGTGCGTTTAGTAATTATAAAACGTAAGCAAGTATTGACAGCCCTAATATCCTTAAAAACCCAAGTAGCCTGGTCAAGATAGTAGCCTGATCGAGGTCCATTAGTGTACTCACTACTACGTAGCTTCCCACTAAAAAGCTTCAAAAAAACTTCCCCCCTCCCAATTTTTACCCTTCAAGGGAAAAAAAACATAAAACTACCAACATCACAAACACATGCAATGTCTAAAATTTCAGTTTGCACTGGTAGTAGAGTCCCAGTGAACACAAAACTAGCAGCACAAGGAACTTTGTAAGCATCAACAGGCTATAGTCGATGTCCCCCATTTGTGCCACAACATCCCAAGTAACACTTTTTCCTAAACTAAATAGCCACCAAGACTTGCCAAAGTAAAACCACCACTGACAACAACACTAGCAGGCTCCCCAGTCGCAAAACACCCCGGTGGAGCCAAAGCCTCCAGCGCCCCTGGCCGTGTAGTCCAGGTCCTCCACCTCGACCACGTCCGGGGTCACGACCCTCTCGATGATCATCTGCGCGATCCGGTCCCCAGGCTTCACCTCGAAGTCGACGTCGGAGAAATTGAACAGGACGACGCCCACAGGCCCGCGGTAGTCCGCGTCGATCACGCCAGCCCCCACGTGGATCGAGTGCTTCCATGCCAAGCCCGATCTCGGAGCTACAAAAACAGCATTTCATTAAGATCTCCTAATAAAAGAGTAATATTATAAAAAAAAAGTTGATGGTATCTCATTAAACAAACACGCATTTCATCAAACAGACAATGAATGAAAATGAGATACTTTGTCAAAATCAATTTTCGGGAAGAGACATCCAGAGTCTTGGAAATTCTTTTTGTGAAAATGTCTATTTCAAGATGGATATCAAGTCAAAATTTTAATTATTGATATTGACCCTTTAGTTATAAGATCAGCCAGTTCATGTACATTATAGGAAAAGTCTTTATGGAGGAGATACATTAGTTACATTTATATATGAAAAATCAAGATCTGATGACATAACTCAAGGTCTTCCAAAAGTGGAGAAGTATGTTCGATTGGTTCAATATCAATGAACCTCGACAGAAGAGTTGAAAGTTGGAACGAACGTATACAAAAATTCTTGGAATTCCTTGAGAAAAAATATTACCTAAGAAACGAGGAGTCCACTCAACAAATCTTTTTCCTCCTCTATCCAACCGAGTGGTTTATTTTCATTATAATTACAAGAGGGTTAAAAATCTTTTATTTTTGCAACCTATCCTTTATTTTTGCAACCTAATCACTATTTTGATTTTAGAACAATTTTTTTTATTTGTATATTGTTTCTTCTGCACATTTGTCTCCAATCAATAATAAGAAATAATTTGGATTTTTTTAAGAACATTTCCTGATAAAATAATGTTGTTTAAAATATATTTATTTCATAAATCACCGGTGGAGTTACAACTAGTTAAACTAGTGTAAATGTTCATCATTCCAATAAAGGCTATCATGCGTCATTTTTATCCAATCTAAAACCATTTTCAAAGTAATTTGGTGAACACGAACACTAATTTTGGAATAAAGTATAAAAAAACCTCACAAGATTTACACTTTTAACAAAAAAAAAAACTCAATATATTCTTTTATCACTTAAACCCTCACATTTTGGTACTTTGATAAAATTACCCCCTACATCCACTAGTTGTTTCAATTTAAACATTATAATCAAATTTTGACTTTAAAAAATGCTTGAAGTATCCAAAATATTCATGCTCATGAATAAATTATACCATCCTTCTACATATAGGTTTAAAATATTCCCTATTTTACCATTTAATTTCATTTAAGCTTCCATGTATCACTCCATTCCTATTCTATTTCACATTTGTATATTATTAGTTTGTTTTTACCTACATGAATAGTCCAAATAAGTCATATTGACGATAAATTGGTTGTCCATTAATGTTGTCATTCAATTTGAGTACAAATTGTACCAAATTAAAAATTAGAAAGGCTTCTTAAACTATGAATTTTTTTTTTCAAAATGACTCTAAAAGATTTTTTACACTTAAGCCCTAATTTTGACCACTTTCTAGAGTGAAATGGTGAACACACTAATTTTAATAGATAAACAAAAATGGACTCGAAAGTTTTTTTGTATCCACAAACAATTCATCTTTTTGCAAAAAAAAATAGTACAAAACATAAAAAATATTAAAAATTGCAACAAAAACAAATATTTTCATATATTTCAAAAATAGCACAAGAACACACTTTAAAAGAACATTATATAAAAAACAAAAAATGCATAAGAAATAAACTTTCATAATAGCATATAAGACAACAAGTTTTATAATTTTAAAAGGAGAGACCACGTGCATTTAAACCCTCCATGTTATAAAAATACAATTAAAGACTCCTTGATTTGAAAAACCCAGTCCGTTACGAAAATGCTCAAATCATCCCCCCCCCCGCCATTAAAAACCGTTTTAAAAGACGATTTTGCCCCTCCCCTCTCCCCCCCCCTCTCTCTCTCCAATAGTGGGGGGGGGTCGGGGATGGCCGGTGGAGGGAGGAGGAAGGGAGGGAGCGGGTCGCCGACGGAGGGAGGAGGGGGGTCGGGGATGCCGCGTAGGGAGGGGGGAGGGGGTCGAGTCGCTGGCAGAGGGAGGGGCGGGTCACCGACGAAGGAAGGAGGGGTCGGGGGCTGGCCACGGAAAGAGGGGGGGCGAGTCGAGGTCGGGGCACCAGCAGAGGGGAGGCGGGTCGGCCGGGCTAGCGAAGGGAGGAAGGGGGGCGGTTCGGAGGGCTAGGCTGGCCGACGGAGGGCTGGCCAGCGATGAGAATAGAAGGGGCTGGTGTGAGAATGGGGGGAGCTGATAGGAAAGGGGAAAGAATACTTTGGATATTTTATTATTATTATTATTATTTTAAAATGCTATTAACGACCATTTCTAACGATTAATTGACAATAAAGGCCTTTTTGCTCACGCAGAAAAAGGAGGTGCAGACCGCTTAAATTTTCTAAAATATCTTATTTTGCAAACGAGACAAATCTAGGGAGAGTTTAAATGCACTTTACCCCCTAATACGCCCCAAAAAGGGCATAAAAACTATTTTTGAAATATACACCTTATTTATGGGCGCAAGTTTTTTTTTGTTATTTTTAAATCCGCTTCAACAGTTAAGTTTGGTTAAGGGAATATTTAATCCTAACTAAACCTTGGTAAATATAAGCCCTATATTTAGATAGGGTAGTCATTTTACACCCTTTTTTGGTTCATAAAAAATAACTAAATTTAAAAAAGAAAATTACTTTTATCAGGTCATCAAAATCTACACCCTATAAAGATAACTAAATTTAAAAAAGAAAATAACTCACCTTTCCTTCTCTTTATCAGGCCATCAAAATCTACGTCTAAATATAGGATGTATATTTACCTAGGATTAAAATCCCCTTAACCAAACTACTTAACAATGGATTTAAAATGAAGAAGAAAAATTACACCCCTAAATAGGGCATGTATTTCACAAATGGATTTTACGCTCTTCTTTGAGGCATTTTGGTCTTTGCTCGTAATATTATGAAACTTGTTGTCTTATACAAAGAAAAAAATTACACCCCTAAATAGGGCATGTATTTCACAAATGGATTTTATGCTCTTCTTTCAGGCATTTTGGTCTTTGCTCATAATATTATGAAACTTGTTGTCTTATACACAATACTATGAAAATTTAATGCTTCTAATACAATTGTCTGTAAAAAAAAAAAAAAAAAAAAATTAAAAACAAAACCTTTTTAAAAAAGCATTTTTCCTTAATAAAAATTAAATGTAACACTAAACTACACTAGGTCACTTACTAAACAAAATAACTAACAAAAAAATGGAAAATAAAACAAATTGAAAACAGGGCAAATGGCAATTCTTAAGGGGAATAAAATCTATATATGAAAGGTATTATTTTCCCTTTTGGACTAAAGAAAATGAAAAATAATGAAAACAAATATAAAATGTCCTTGGCCGCCACGTGTGTCTTGAAAACGTTCTTCCAAAGATGGTTTCCATTTATTTTTTTATTGAAGAAAAAATGCCTTTCAAATTTATTTTTTTTTTTTATAAAACACTCTTCCAAAGAGGATTCTTGTACTGTTTTTGAAATACATGAAAATTTTGTGCTTTTGTTGCAATTTCTAAGAATTTTTATGCTCTGTCCAAAAATTTACATTCCTTTTGAACTCGGCACTTTTAAAGCACAACTCCATTATGTCTTCATTGCAAATAGACGTAACACACATTTCATCAAACATATCATGGGCATGGGCGGGAGTACGTACCGATGCGGGCGTAGGTTCCGTCGGGGACGGCGATGCTCAGGTCGGTGGGGACTAGCGCCTTTCCTCGAGCGGGGACTTTGGTCTCCACAGCACTGAAACCAACAAAGCAAACATAAAATACCAAAAAAAAAAAATCTTCCTTTTTCCGATGAAGAAGATGGTCAGTAGTGGTAGAGAAAATGACCGACCTAGAGAGGTCGTAGCCAGCGGAGAGAGAGGAAGCTCTGGAAGGAGTAATGGCGTTCTCGGAGAGCTTCTTGATCTTGAGGAGAGGAGGAGGAGGACGGCTCTGACTCTGACTCTCCTCCTGCTCGTGGGAGAGCTTCTGGATTTTGAGAGGGGGCTCTTCGGCCACGGAGCTGGTGCCATTTGCTGCTGCCATTCTGGTGCTGATGGTGAAGGGGGAGAGCGGGGATGGAGGCTGTTTAAATATAGGAGAAGGGAAGTGCGTGAACCTGATGGTGATGGCGGGAAGCACTCTCGTTCCCGCCATTTTTTTTCTCTCAGGAAAAAGAGGAGCAGTTAATGTTGCCGCTATTTTTTTTAATTATTATGACGGTCATGGAATCCGAACCATCATATTAAATGAATTAAATGAACGGGAAATTACATTAGAGGACTTTTTTTCGTTACATAGAGCATTTGTATAATATTCTTTTCGGTCTTGTTTGGTTCAATTCAATTTGTTTGCATGGAAAATACCGAAAAACTTAAAATACCGAAAAACTTAAAATTCTAAAAATTTAAAATCAAAATTAGCTATAACTGAAATCGAACCGATAATCAATTCAATTTATTTGGTTGGACTATTTTTTATTATTTAATTGATCGAATCCAATGTTAGGATTATGGATAAACTCTTTTTAAAATTATAATTTTTATACATCTGCATTTGAAAGAGATCGTCTTCCTGGTATATTGTGCACTATAAATATAATCACAGAAAATTGCATATACAACAATGGAATTTATCGAAATTGTTCTAGGGACATAGATGTTCCGGAAATTACACAGAAGGACATAAAAAATGTCCTTTTAAAGGGCGTCTTGAAACATTCTCGGTGAAAAACTTTGGGCCCATTTCTTACCCATGATACATTTCCAACTTTCTCCGTAAATATTTTAATTCTGTCTAGAACATTCCAAACATCTGCCACCACATTCTTCCCATCACTATGAATGGTTGCATCTTTTGAAGCTCGCAACGGAATGTGCAAGACAGATCTATCCTCAGCACTGTTTATCTGACGCATTGAAGAACATAACTAGGGATCATCATTGGGCTCGAGGTCCATGGACGTCCGAAAAGTTCGTCAGGCCCGATGGACCGATACAGTCCGACCATTAGGGTAGCCCGGTCCATATTAGTATAGGACATGACTTGGACTAAGCATCCGTCCGTCTGAGTCCGGTCCGAAGCCCGTCCGATATAAGCCCACCCGAGCCCAACCCTGAAAGTTCGTCTAACTTCGGTCCGAAAAATCCATTACACTTCGTTTCAAGGGTTTATTCAGTCAAAATTATCGATGATTTTGTTCACAAGTTGATTGAAACCAAAAAAAAAAAAAAAAAAAAAAAAAAAAAATCGTCCAACAAAACAAACACCTCAGTAAAGTAAAATCTCAGCCAATTGTTTGACATATGAAAAAGAGTTCATGTCATATTAGTTGTACTGCAGGAGAGAAGGAAGACTTCTTGTCGAGATTTCTGTCTTTATATGGAAAAGGATCCAGAGAACATGACAAGAAGGAAGACTTCATGCAACCTTGTGATGAAGTTACACCTCTTTTTCGGGAGAAAATGAAGTTTTGTCGGTCCCACCTGGAAATTTCTCTTTACATGTGCATGAAAGATCAGGTGAGCAGTGAAGTGAATGGAACATCAAATAGCGAAGTTCTAATTACCAACGTTAGTAAGTCCAAAATGTCAGATACTTTCTTTTTGTGAACATATGTAATAATTAGGTCCGAAGAAGTTCGTTTGAATTTTTTATAGGACTAGTCCGGTCCGACCTGACTTGACCTAAAAAGTCTAACTCTTGCGGACAGATTTGGACTTTACAGATAATAATTAAGTCCGACTCGAACCGGCCCAAAATTCCTCTAGGCCAAAAAAGTTCTGCTTGAGCCCGCCCAACGCAGATCCCTAAACATAATTTAGACATACTCATGACACTTCCATCTAGGGGCTATTTGTATATAGGAAACTCTTTGAAAGTGTAAAAGTGACACTTACATTATGTTGAGTTGCTGTGCAGTTGCAGCAAGTGTGACACCTTCCAAAATGTATTTGGATAAAGTATTTTTTTTCTCCTGAAAGTGGAAGAAAAATGAGTACGTTATTTAATGGTTGTTGAAAGTGGAAAAAATGAGTTTGGTTATTTGATGGTTGTTGAAAGTAGATGTTGGGATTGGATGGTAAACCTAGGTATGCTTACCCCTCCAATTCATTTAAACCTAAATATTTCTCATTTAAGGTCCGCTTGGATTGAGGGTTAAGAGGGTTAAGTGAGGGAAGTTAAGTGAGGAAAAAAAAAACCATGCTTAGTTTGAGCGTGGGGTTTAGAAGGGAGGGTTATAGAGGGTTAAGTGGGGGTTTATTTACCCTCTTTTGTCCATTTTTTTAACCCCCCAATTCGGGGGGTTAACGAGGGGGATTGAGGAGTTTTGTTTAAAAAAGTCATAAATATCCCTTATTTGTTCTATAAATTATCATAATTTTTTCTCAATTTTTTTTGTTTTCAACATGTTGCTCGGTACCTTTCTAATTTGTGAAGATATTTTGACAAGTTCTAATCAAAATTTCAATCAAATTTAATATTATGACATATGTAATAAGTATTTTTGTAACTATCATATTTTTATTAATCCTCCACTTACTAAAAACCTCCAATCCAAACAAGTTATTAAATACCCCACACTTAACTCTCCCTCCAGTCCAAACAAGATTTTATGTATCGACTCTACTCCCCCTCACTCTACTCCTCCCCATTTAACCCCACTTAACTCTACTTATTTTTTTTCCCCTCAATTCAAGCAGACCCTTAAATCTAAATATTACAATATAAATTATTATAAATTACTACTATTAATTACTACTATTGTTACTAATATTACAATAAAATTTATGTTAATTTCTCATTTAAACCAACTCTCTAGTCAAAATAAAATCCCTACATGTGGTAGAACACTATTGTTACTACTATATTACAATATAACATGTGAGTGGACCAAAAAAATCCTCCACCCTAAATATCTCCCTCTCTCCAGCCACTCCTCTATCTCTCTTTCCGGTCGGAAAAAACCTCTTCTCCGATCTCCGTCGAAGTTGAGGGGAACTTGGCTCGTCGTTGACCACCTCCGGCGAGAAAACTCACGCAGGGGAGGACGCTCCCGCGCGGTCTCCAGTGGAGCGATGTGCTGGTGCCGCGGAGGCTGTGGGCGGCAAAGTCGGAGGCATGGGCGGAGGCTGCGGGCGGCAAAGTCGGAGGCACGGGCGGCGTTCGGTGGCTGCAGGCGGCGAAGACGAGACACGGGTGGAGGCTGCAGGCAGTGACCAGAGCATTGGGAACTTACAAGTCGGAGGTATAGTGCTCTTTTCATTGAGTTAATCCACTTTTTCTATGTTGGTGAGAAGTGAAGAAATTTGGGGGTCATGGCACTGTTTGTGTCAGTAATGGGACAGTTACAACACAATTGCATTATGTATCCAAACACATAAAGTCCAATTTTTAAGGTTCAGTTTCAACAAAAGTCCCTATTTCATCTCACTTTCACTCCACTCCCATGTATCAAACAGCCCCCTACTGTAGTACACAAGAAAGATACAAAAGCATACAGCCTCAGTTGCTACTTCAATTGCGCTAAAGATAGACAAATTATGAAGGCATTTCAATTCTTAGTCAGGGCTAGTCCTTTTTTTTATAAGTTTGTCACTTGAAAAATTACTCAGGTCTAGTTCCCCAAATGTTGGTATATAAGTCTTTTTTTTCCTTCTTCCTCACTTCTCTCTCCCAAAATCCTAAAAACTTAATCTTACAAATCTAAATATTGTTCTCAATCCATGTCCATGCCAAAATTTATTTTTTACTAACTAAAATTTTGATTTAGTATTCATTCTAGACCAATTTTTGAATTTTCAAACCCATTTTAGTGTTTTGAATTTTTAAAATTCATCAACAGTCGTGACGGGACGATAATGGACTGTCAAAAATGTTGACAACTCTACCAATCGGAAGGACTTTCAAAAAATTTGACAGTCCTACGTCAAACATTGAACATCACATTTTCTTTAGGACTGTCAAAAAATTGATAGTCCTTCCAATTGGTAGGACTGTCAAAATTTTTAACAATCCTACATAAAACAGTAAACAAATATGTTTTAGGGATGTCAAAAATTTGACAGTCCTAAAATGAACTTACTGTAACAATGCAGAATGGTGACAATGCACAACTTCTTAAATATTGTTTCATGTAATTAGAAGGATTTTATATTTTTGTATATATTCATTAAGTTACCTTTATAAATATTTTAAATCTACTTTAGAGATAAATAAATTATCTACTCGGTTTAAAAAAATTAAAAAGTTTAAATTTATTTTAGAGGTAAGTCTCTCAATTTTGTTTATTTTTAAAATAAACATTCATCATATACGGGATATAAATCTAATTTAAAGATAAGTCATAACCATTCCCAGTACTGTCAAATTTTTTGACAGTTATAACCATTCTCAGGACTAAATTTTTTTGACAGTCATGAGAAGAAGTTCCTCTTAGGACTGTTTTCAGGACTGTCAAAATTTTTAACAGTCCTGAGAGAACTTATTGTAGGACTGTCATAGTTTTTGACAATCATATCAATTGAAGGACTGTAAAAAAGTTTTTATGGTACTGATCACCATACAGGACTGTGAAAATTTTCTACAGTCCTGAGTTTTTCCAGCCACGACTGTGTAGGAATCTTTACTTTGAAATTCATGGGTTCGAAATTTAAAAAATCGACAAAAATTTTCAAATCTTCCCAACAAATTTCTCCAAACCCCATTTCAATCATGTCCATGACGTCAAAATTTCGGCAACGACCATTTTTATTCTTTTTTTTAAGTGTTTTCAGTGCTAAGAAATGATATATGAAAGTTGCGACAACGAGTCAAGCTTGTCAGCAGCAGCAGCAGGAGGAGGAAAAAGTTTAGGTTTGAGATGGTTTGAAGAAAAAGATTTTGGTGAAGATCGAGGTGACGAAGAAAAGTGAGTTTAGTTTTGAAGAGAGAGAGAGAGAGAGAGAGAGAGAGAGAGAGAGAGAGAGAGAGTGAAAATTAAAAATGAATAGATTTTAGAGGAATTGGAGAGGGGTTATTTTAAACTGGACTAGTTCCAACTTCCAATCCTCGACTAGCCATGAGTAAAGAATAAAGTATCCTTATAATTTGTCTTAAAATATGTGACAGTTACCCGCAATTGGTACATAGCTGTAGTGAAGTTCATGTAGAATAATAAATAATAGAGAATATATTATTAGTATTTATGAGTGGTGGTATATATGGCTTGAAAACTTTTCCATGGTGTGCTGAGGAGCACATTGTCGCGAATAATATAAAAAGAGGAAGAAGAAAAAGTCTATATATCATTCATGTTTTTTTTTTCTCCATGATAACCATACTTTCTCTCGTCCTTTTTCCCTTGCAGCATCATTAGTATGATTCATCTCTGGTTCTAATTTCTAAATTTAGAAATTTACAGCTCATTTAGTTGATTAGTAAGCTCTATTTTCTAGATTTCGGTCAATTTCATCCATAGTACCAAGACTTGGCTTCCAATTTCTAGATTATAGATTATAGGAACTCATTTTGTATAGTAAGCTTCATCCCTGACCTCACTTTCTAGATTCTATATTCTACATTATTATTTTTCAAATCAATTTTTTACCATAATCTTTGAGACCGGAGCTCATTTATCATCTAATACTATTCCCACAAAAATCCAATCTATTATGCACTTACTAAAAAAAAAAAGACTTTAGAT
Organism: Iris pallida; assembly: GCA_029216955.1. Taxonomy (NCBI): domain Eukaryota; kingdom Viridiplantae; phylum Streptophyta; class Magnoliopsida; order Asparagales; family Iridaceae; genus Iris; species Iris pallida. The sequence continues at coordinate 7,875,160 of JANAVB010029217.1, read as the reverse complement.
AAAAAAATTGAGCATCATCTACTAATGATGCTCTTGCTATTAATATAGCTCTCAGTGTAGCTGTTTTTATATTAAAAGATCCAAATCTGGAAGAAGAAAAAAATGGAGAAAAAACGAAAGGGTCCACGAGCCCCATACACTATCGTCGACTTGCTCTGTTCGACATCTTGCATCCAAGTTCCGCAGGTGTTTTTTTAATATGATGTAATCTGATGCATAAGAGTACGGCAACTTATATCAAGTAGAATCCTAGAAAGTACAGGCACTCCAAACCAGTGTCGTCACGGATCGTCCGGAATAAATCTGACAAACCTTCGGATTTGGACAATTCTTTGGTTAGGACAATCCCCAGACCCCTAAGTCCCTACCTCTCCGCCAATAGAGCATCCGTGGTCCACCCCAACTCTTCCATATCAGTTGAACTAGCAATCCACCAGATCTATATTTTGAGTTCCTACTGGAAAATTTCGAGTAGCTACTCAAGGAGAAGAACTCGGAATCCGGACTTCACCTCCATCAGAACCAGAGACTTCGACACTGCTGCCAACCTCCCTCGTTATCAGTTTTTTTAATATCATAATTTGGAGTCAAGAACAAGGGACAGACAAATTTAACTCTGACTAGGACAACCCAACCTCCTGAATCGGTCCTATCGTGTCAATGTTGTGTCTTTCACAAGAATCACAACACACGACACGACCAATACTCCAAAATAAACAAGGATGTGAAAAATCAACTCCCGTGCCAGTGACGGCACATCTTTATTGTGTCATGTTGTATTTGTATCCTCTCTCCCTGAAACATGGTCGGACTTCCAAGCTTAAATTTCAAAGAAAACCATGATAACTAAGGAAAACAAATTGGCTTTGTGCTGACGATACACAATTCATAGACATCAAAGGAATTATGAATCCAGCAAAAAGACCCCGCACATATATTCATAGGATAATTATTTCCACTGTTCTAAAAGACGGCACCTGATGTCCGTCCGAAGTCCGTCTAGTCCTTCCGACGTTCGGCTATACATATTTTTTTATTTTATTGACTTTTCTTACAATTATCAGTAGGATTTTTGAATTTTTTTAACCATCTAGATCTAGACAGGCTAGGCACCTAGTGCCCGACTAATCTCTCTCCTCCAATGTCTGACTATACATGTTTTAAAAATTTATGGACCTTTTCTACAATTTTTAGTAGATTTTTTGAATTTTTATTTTTTTTTTTGAATCATCTAAATCTAAAAACAGTAGATGTCACAACCTTGATTATTCAATACACAATCGTTAGAATTTTTACACTACATTGTGATCTTTGTAATAGCAACATATCCCCCAAACAAATAAGGTGTGGTTGGTACAAACCGTACAATCCATGCGGCTGGTGGAGTCTTAAACATTCCAAAGCCAGTTTGTGGAAAAATCCATATTCGTAACGTTTCACATAGTTATTTTACTTGAGTATGCTGAATTTTAAGAGAAAATTGCACGAGAAGTATACAAGTTTTCAAGTATTACGTAAAAGGAATCTAGTTTTTCTATATTATGAATTGAGGTCCATTTTGTAAATTTACATCCTATAAAAAGGAGCGTATAAATTTTTTTTTTTTTCAAATCTACTCCTATAGTTATGATTTGTTTTAGTCTACTAATTATTCTTTTTTGATAAATATACATCTTTTATTTGGACGTATATAAGGTGTTACACCTTTCATATGGGCGGATTTTGCTTAAGGTGGGTATTGTCTGGATGCAGCTATGCCACGTGCTATGTTGCTGCTCAACGGCAAAGCTGACATATGTGTGTCACATGAAGAACCCTACATATTAACTTAATCAAGAGGTGCCAATGGGCCTTCTTAATGTTAGTCCCAAAGCAAAGCCTTGGCTCAAAAAAAGGTGTAAATCCGCCCAAATAAAGAGTATATTTACCAAAAAATAGGATGTCAACGGATACTTATCGGTACGGACATGACAATATTCGTATCCGTATTCGAATTTATTTTGTAATATTCGATCCGATATCCGAACGGATATCTCTTTTGACACTCCGAATTCGTATCCGTCTAGTTTAAACGGATATCGGATAATATCCGATCCGATTAGCTAAAAAATTCGAATGCTAGTATTCGAATATCCGAAATATTAAAAATTTAGTTATTATCCGAATATCCAAAATCCGAAATATTATAAATTTAGTTATTATCCGAATATCCGAAAACCAAATTTAATTTCTCTACATATTTGAGTCATTTCTTCTTCTGTTGTAAATTGTAATTAATATATATTACTATTATATATAAATTATATTATAATTAATATATGTAAAAGCAGTTGAGAATAAAATACTTTAATCTTCTCTATTAATTATATATTACATATATATTATACTAATATATAATATAATTTCGGATATCCGAATCCGATATCCGAAATTTGCAATTTAAAGTCGGATCGGATATTAACGGATTCGAATACCTTAATATCCGAATTCGTATCCGAAAATGGATAATATTCGAAAAATATTCGGATATCCGAATCGATATCCGAAATTTCGAAAAATATCCGAAAGTTCGGATACGATGTTTTCCATAAATAAATTCACTTTATTTACTGTGTTTCTGGAAAATACAACTTTAGAATCCGATCTAGAAGACGATCGCTTTATCCCTTGGACGATGCGAAGAAAAGCTCTCAAAATTTCGACAGCAATTTAGATATTCTGTATATCTGTACAATGAATGAGAAGAGAACTCTATTTATAGAGTCAAAAATAACTAAAAAAGATAACTGTTTTCATAACTATGCATAGTTGATAATCACGCAGGACTCAAGCGTACGCAAGGTTGATGAGCAGTTACTAGATGTGGCCCATAACTGTTGGACACATGGCAATCATGCATGAGTCGTGTGCAAGTTACTGGGGCACGCATAGAGAGATCCGTGGCATGGCTGCCACGTACTCCAATCTGATAATTTGAGATGAAATCCACGCCAACTTGTTGAGGATGAAATCCACGCAGACTTGGGGCAGAAAGCTTCAGAATTCACGCAGACTGGGGGCAGAAAGCTTCAAAATCCACGCAGACTTGGGGCAGAAAGCTTCAGAATCCACGCAGACTGGGACAGAAAGCTTCAAAATACACGCAAGCTTGAGGAAGGAACATAGAAGTTCAAAATACACGCAGACTTGAGTCAGAACGGCCAGCTGTCTTGATTCGACGTGCCTCGACTGACACAAAATCTCTGACATTGATTGCCTTGTCAGTCACATTAAATGACCATAAGGCTTTTTGCACGCCAATTGACGAAGACTGAATCTTGTTGAGGAAGATTTCGAAAGTCACGCAATAGTCGGCTGAGATCTCTCGAGTCCGTGCATACGTGGCATTCGAGGAGACATTCTTTGACTGTCGTGTTGTCAGTCATAATGACACTCTGACAAATGATGAGCTGTCTCTGTGTACCATTTAAACTTTGCGTGTATTTGAGGAAATAGTCTGATAGAACTCAGCGTGTATTTTAGACTTTGTTCTGATAAGCTGTATTAACTCAGCGTGACTTCATTTTAGAGGCCTACAAAACCACCTTCAAAGTTTTCAAAAATAATAAATTATTTCGAAATACTTTGAAATCGAAATGATAAAATGAATTTAGTCACGCTGAAATGATTCAGGGAGAGATTTCTTCCGAAATGATTGGGCTGTTGGGATTCTGTGCGGTTTAGGATCCCATAAAAGCTCCTATATCGAAGCAAATGACTTTGCCGTTTGAAATTCTTCGTGAGCCTATAAAAAGGCCATACATCACTTCCTTCTTTCTTTACTTGTTTTAGAGAGAGAAAATCCACACAGAAGAAACTTCATCTTCCCCGACTTCTCCTTCTCCTTCTCAGCAATGGCTCCTAAGATCGACGCTCAGGCTAAAGGCAAGGCCAAGGCCCCTGCGACGTCTTCGCGTGCCACCACCGACAGACTTCCTCGCCGCGAAGTTATTCATCCCCCTATGCAACGTAAGTGACAGATGGGATGCGAACTGATGAAGATGAACTCCACATAGAAATCCTAGGATTCTTAAAACAACCAATAATGAACTTTCGAAATATATCCCCCCTTCTTAGGGCAAAGGATATTAATAAAGTATGCCCCCTCTTTAGGGTTGGCCATACTTCACATCTTCGTTTTTACGAAGCTCTGTGTTTTACGCAAAGTATGGCTGTCATGACTCTGCGTGATTTTTTATGTTGGCAGAGATGTCAATGTTGAAATAGTCACGCAGACTTCTGAGAGTCATCCTCTGGATAGATTAATCTTGATCTGTCAGCGTATATTTTTCATTTTTACTTCAATGTGATTCTGGCAATGATGCGTGACTTTTCATTCTAATCTGTCTAGACTTTGCGTGAATTAATCACATGCGTGAATAAATCATTCAGCGTGTCTTTTTGATCTTTGTCTGAAGTCTGCGTGACTTATGACATTTTCTTTGAACATTGTAAAACACGCATAAGGTTTATAGACATAAATTTTTAAGTCTGCGTGACAAAACATGTCTGATTTTTTTTCTTTTCTTTTCTCTAGTAACATCCGAAGTGAAGAACTGATTATGAAGGACATTTGAGCTTCTTTCAAACATGATTTATCTCATGTACAGTTTCCTCAGTTTGACACTCCGAAAACCAGACTATCTTTGTTAAAGAATCAAGATCATACCACTCTGCTTTGTCTGATAAATGGTGAGCCATTGCAGAGTCTAGACAAGGTATCCCATAAGAAACCAGCTTTTCTGTTTGGGGATGCCATAGCACATAAGTCACAACCAAAAGGCATCAAGGAGAAGGTCTGCTTCTATTTTGAAGGTGATGTAAAGAAGCCTATGTACTGGCCGAAGGTATCTAGGGGTTTGTCTATCATGCATTCATGCACGCCAGTTACCCCAGAAAGATGACATGGCACTTAACAGAAAATCAGCAAGCTAAGTCGAGCAGAATCATTTATAAGAAAGACGGATTCTACAGTGCTCCGGAGAATCACGTATCCTTGTTTCGAGGTTTGAAGCCGGGATGTGTGCCACCCGAAGACTCGTCTATATTGAAGCCATTCAGGATGCCTGTTTTCATTGAATTTGGCAAATAGAGGGCATTCTATCCTACTGATTCGACGCGAGATGATAGGCTTAATGAATCAGAGAATATGAGGTGGAGGACTCTGGTCCATTGGATTCTGGAGAAGTTTGAGAAGGAGCTGAAGCAGATAAATCTCTATGACGCGATCGTCAATTCCTCCTACGGCTTCAAACCCAACCCATTTCTATTCCTGGCCTTGGTTGAAAGATATAACCACCGGACGGGAACATTTATGACTCCCAAAGGGGAGATGGATTTTGCCCTTCATAATGGAATACATCTCTCATCTGCCTTCAAGCACACTGCCATATGAAGAATATGTGCCTACAACCGAGGAGCTAAATTTTCTGTCAGAGAAGAACCCGGAGATGGTGCATCTATTTGAAGAGATGATGTCCATTTCGGCATATGCATTCTATATTATAAAAGTTCTAAAGATGAAGTCGGCTGCCACATCCAGAAGTGGATGTCTTATCTTTTCATGAATCGTGAGAAAGATGAGAAGAAGATAAATGAGAAGAGAAGGTATCAAATTAACTCCTTCAAGCCCCTCTCTGAGAGTGAAATCACCAATCTACTAGAGAAGTATGACTGTAAGGATTTCACAATCAATGAAGACTGGTATGAGTTTAAAGCCGGAACCACCTTCAGATCATATGTGAGACAGAGTGAAAATTTTGTCAAGGAACGGTCATTTAGCCGGATTCTCTCTCTTTGGCTAAGAAGATTTGTTGTTCCTGGCTCCAGCTCTCTGGATAGAATACATAGAGGCGTTGTTTTTGCACAGTATGCCTTATGTACGGCTATAAGACAGACTTATTATCAGCGATGACTTGCAGGCTGAACGCAGGTCTTCGAAATTTTGTAACCAATATGCTGTCTGATCAAAGAAGATGACCGATGAATTCCCAAGAATAGAGATGCCCTATACTTATTTGTATGGGTGGCTTCTTCTCCATCACGACGGTTTGATACCTCCAGGAGCAGAGGGAGCGGCAGCCTCTTTTTCGAGAAGTACGTCGGAAACTTTCTGGAAGGTTCACACTCTTCCAGAATGCAGAAATGTTTTGAATCGATCATCACATTGTCGATTCAATGTGCCCCTCCGCCACTGGGTTGAGAGCATGCCTCTGAACATGATAGACGGAGAAGAAGGGCACAGTTAGATGACGTAGCCTTTCAATGGCTGCAGCGGATTCGCCATCTCAACTGGTATATCGTCATGAAGAAATGACGTACTTAGAACCATATCTACCGAGCCGATTTGCTCGGCAATTCGGATATGACCAACTTCATGTTGGGAATGCCACCACCTGCCTTTCTGCTCGTGGAGGACTAATTGATGGAGCTCGGTCATGGAGATACTTTGCGCTAGAAATACAAAAGTTGAATTCTCAATGCCGAATCCTCTATCCCGGGAGGGGACGAAAATGCTCTATACATACGCCCGCTTCTATGTTTCATCGAGCACTTTCATGCCGAGCTTTCATTTGAAGACTTTTGTTGCAGAAGACGACCCAGCTCCATCAAAGAGGTCGAAGAAGACTGTTATTCAACGATTTACTCCCAGAACCTGAAGATGAGACTGCGGAAGTTGAACCTTTATATGAATTATCTATGGAGCAAAACCTTCTTGATGAAGTTCTTCCTCCAATATTCGTGTCCATCTCTAAGAGGAAACGAAGTGGTGAATCTGAGACAGTCTCTAGAAAGAGTACTAAGTCTCAGACTTCCAAAAGAAAGGAGTTTCAATAACTGCCACCTCATCTCTAGGTGGCATCCCAGTTGATGAAGACGATGCTGCCGACAAAGATAAGATACAGATGAAGACGATGCTCCTTCGATAAAAAGGAGATCGAGAGGCAGATACGTCAAAAACTGTCGAAAAGATAAAGGGCAATGAACTCCTGAAACTATTATGAGTGGAGGGATCTTGCCAGAGATCGATGAAGCGGTTTCCACGGAGAGAACAGAATCTGATCATGTTCATCTGCCAACAACTTCAGCTGAACCGACTGAAGTAGAGTCGACTGTCCCGACGGCAAGTGGAGTAGCTGCTGAACCTTCAGAGATGAGGATGATCCCTTTTGAGCATGGGACAGAGGGTGTCATCCAGGCATTAGATGATCAGATTGAATATTCAGAAGAAGAACCAGCTCCCGGGGCAGAAATTAGGGAACAACCAGAAGTTCCATCTTTTGAAGAAACTCGGGTTGAAGAAAACATTTCTTCGGCCAGAGGCGATGAAGACGTGCCAACGTCTGAGCTATCAGCTGCTGATGAGTTATTGAAGAATGTTTGTAAAGACATCATTCTTCAAACTAACATTTCAGAAGAGACTGAACTTGCAGTCAATACCGAGTCCATGGAAATTGAAACTCAAGAACCGGAACTCGCTATTGTTACTGTTCCTGAGATTCATCCATCTTAAAAATGGATGTTGATGTGAATATCATGGATTCTGGATCAGAGACCCATCCTGAAGCTGGGGATCCAAGAGAGTCTGAAGAAGAACACTCTGAGAACGAGGAAGAAGCTGAAGAGGAAGAGGATTGGCATCCTGAGACTTCCACTCATTATGATGAAGATAAAATCAGAGAAATAGAATGGAGCTCAGTCCTGAACCTGCTCAATCTCCTGATAATGTTCCAACACTCAGTAATTCTGGAGCTGGTAGTAGTCACATAAAGCAGGTGTCAGACACCATTATGGATCGACTGCGAGAGGATGCGAGACTTCCTCAACATATAGAATATGAACCTCAGCCTGGTAGAATTTTATTTCAAATTCTGTTTTTACTGTTTCTTTTTCTTTATATGCTGATTATTTTCCCTTTGACTAGTAGGAACTGCTGCAGCAATAAGCTCAACTCATGCTCCACTTATCCATACTGAAGTTGATGATGGGAGCTCGCATTTGCCAACTTCTCCAGCCGCACATACTTCAATTCCCAGGACAGAGAACGTACAAGCTTCTTCTTCAATAATGACAGCAACTCCTGGGTTTGAGACAGGATTGGCAAGGACTCTGGGGATGTATTCAGATATCATCTATTCATATCTGGATACGTACTCCAGGCGTTTCTTGAAAGATGAAACTATGCCCTTCTCTGAGCTCCGAACAGTGGTCAATTTTCTGCTCTTAGCTGTGACATGCTGGTTGTGAATCTCAATGTATCTTCTTCGAACATCTCCTAGATGAATTGAGACAACTATCCGAAGATACTGGGAGATGAAGAAGGAGGATATTAAATCTTAACTGTGGCTGAGATTGCTCGTTTGGAACATGAAGCCCAAACTCAGCAAATTGCTTTAGAAGAATTTCTTGCTTCTTTATCTGAGAAATTGATAGAAAGAATGAAGAAAAAGTAGCAACTCGTCATAGAGTAGAACTTCTGGAGAAGGATGAAATATCAAAAGCTGAAGAGCTCAAGAAGTTGAAAGAGGAGTTGGCTCGTCTTCAAAGCGAATTGCCTTCATGGAAAAAGAGCAGGCTGAGGTCGTCACTTCTCGTATGTCTGAAGCTGAACACTATCAAGCTCTTCAACAAGAGCGAGAGCAGATGCAGGCAGAGCAAATTGAAGAAGTTAATCGTCTCCAATCTGCTATTATCACTTTTGATGAACAAAATATCGCAGTCGAAGCAGCAGAAAGAGTTCACAAAGCTCATGATGAAAAATGAGTACTACTTGATCGTATTAAGGAGCTAATAACTCCTAATAAATAGATCTTTTACATTTTCACTTGTAATCAATGTTTTGGTTTTGAATGAAGACAAATGAGAACTTTTGATCTGATTTTGAACTTTTGTTGTTTTGATAATGATGTATTCATAGAAAATATGTTCAAGGTAAGTAATACATGACACATTCCAATAGAATAGAATATACAAATGAACTTTGTAATTCTATCAGATGATATTAAACCAGAGATGATCTTAGTTTAACTGATTAGAAAAAATAGAATTCAGACATAAAAATATCTTTGAACTCAATTTTTCATGATCTTTGGACTCGAGAATCAAAAGACTAGATATCATTTTCATAACTATGATACTGAGATAGAAAATTCAGAGGTAATATGGACGTGATTTTCTAGATATCAAATTTACTAAAAATGATACAAAATAGAATATCTATTTCCACTGGGGATAAAAGATATCGAAACGATTCTTGTAAAGAACAATGACTTTAGTATTTTTACTAACTGAGAAATGATAGGAGCAATCTTGACAGATGAAGATACTACACATAATATTTCTTCAAGAATTTGCCATTAATGGGCATCATAGTGACTTTACCATCCATAGTGGTAAGCTGATATGCCCTATTAGAAAAGACTTTATTCACAATGAATGGACCTTCCCATTTTGCATCGAACTTGCCTTTACTCATGTGTGTCATAGTCATCAGACGTCTGACTGCAAGAACAAGTTCCCCTTTTTGATATGCTCGAACTCTGACTTTCTTGTTAAAAGCTCTTGAAATTCTAGCTTGATAGAATTCGATATTCTGCTGAGCATATAACCGCTTTTCATCCAGAGCTTCTAATTCCTGAAGTCGAAGACGATCATTATTCTCGGTGGTAAGTTCATTAGCGATTGCTATCCTTAAAGAAGGAATTTGAATCTCTAATGGGAGAACAGCTTCGCATCCATACACCAGAGAGAAAGGTGTACATCTAGTAGCATTACGAACTGTAGTGCGGTAAGCCCACAAACATTCACCAAGTTTCTCACTCCAATTATGTTTGTTAGTAGAAACAAACTTCTTTAAGAGTTTGATGATGGTCTTGTTGAAAGCTTCTGTTAATCCGTTAGCTGCTGGATTATATGCGGTAGAAGCCACATTGTTGATCCGATGATCGTCACAGAATCGAGTAAATTTCTGGCTGACGAATTGTGGTCCATTATCATGAATAATGCGCCGAGGAACACCAAATCTATAGATGACATGATGCTTGATAAAGTTGATGACATTAGAAGTTTTGACTTCAGATAAAGGAATGGCTTCGGCCCATTTGGAGAAATAATCGGTTATTGCGAGAATAAACCGATGACCTTTTGATGACGCGGATTGATCGGGCCAATAATGTCCATGCCCCAAGCTTCGAAGGGCCATTGTAAGCCCCTGAATTTAGGGCTTATTTTTTTATTTTATAAATCAATTATTTTGAATAATATTATTATTTGATTATTATTTAATTTAATGCTCTTTACCGTGACTTGAATTTTAGAGCATCAGGGATGCCAGTCTCTGGAAACTTCCTTCTTGGAGTTTGTAGTAGACGAGATTATCTTTATTTGATATATCCTGTCCCACTTGAACTCGTTCCCTTGTGCTCTTTTTGCTTCGCGCAAGTTCGGGTCAATATTAGACCATTAATTATAAATTGAATTCCCACTCTTTTTCTTGATCATCATATGCACGTTACCATGACTTTTAATTTGGGAGCACCAGACTAGTCATTTTCTCGAAACCAACTTGTCATGTTTGATCTACTCAAGACGCTCTTCACCCATGACCTTCGTGTTCCACTCAGACACTCCATTTTGTGCTCCATTTCCTTCGCACAACTTTCGGGTCAATTTAGACCAATTTATTATTTACCGTAAATTGATTTAACTTCCAATTTAGTTTTCGGGCCCGACATCGGTCCAATCTAGTCGACCCATATATGACCCTGGCCTGTTTTGAGTAAACTATGCCGGTGCCACTTGTGTGCCACAATTTCGATCCCCATTGTGCTCCTATTTCATCCATGATTTAATTTGGTTTAATTTAAATTTTTAAATCTTGGCTTCGACCTTGTCCAAACTTGGCCCAACGCCCAACCCAGTTTAGTGTGGGCCCTCTCATGACTGCCCAAATACCCTACACAATATTTCTCTTTTTCCTATTTTGGAAATATCTCTTCCTCCCTCTACTTTTCAAATATCCCATATTTATATATTACATATATATATAATATCTCCCTTTCTCTCTCTCCTTTTAAAACACTCACATACATCACCCCCTCCCTTTTCTCACAGCACTCTTTCCCCCCCCAACCGACTTCCTTCTCTCCCCTTTTAATATTATCTCTCTCATTCTCTCTCTATATTTATACAACACCTCTCTCTCTCTTAAACACAACACAACACACACACACATCTCCACTCTCTCCTCTTATCATTCAAACTCACACCTCACAGCACCCCCCCTCTTGGACCGACTCCCCCTCTCTCTCTCACAAATATCTCCTCTCTCTCTCTCTATTCTCACTCTCTCACTCTTTTCTATAACACACACACATACATATTTCTCTCTCTTCTCTAACTAAACCACCACCATCACCATTTCAACAGCCTTCTCCCCTACTCCCTTGTGGCCGACACCACCGTAGCCACCCTCTCTCGTCCCGAGCTCCTCCCCGACTTTACCTCCATCTTCCTCCTCCTCCTCCATTATCATCATCATCAAGTCCATCACCACCATTAAACCACTCCACCCACCACCACCGCTCAACCACCC